>CM037782.1:3355325-3371024 GCA_021229015.1 Solen grandis | reverse complement strand
AGCATAAAAGGGTAGTTGCAGGACTGGTTGGCCCGGTGTCAGGATAATGTGACTGGGTGTGGTATCATGCCACATGTCTACGGCGTGATACTGCAGTGTGGCAGTACTGTATTATGTTATGTTATGTTATGTATATCTTTCTCAAGTAAACATCATCTCCAAATGACTAAAATATTGTTGGTGGGACGTTAAACCCAACAAACAAACAAACAAACAAACAAACAATTAAGCCACCTTCGCCGATGCGCTTCGCAGTCTAAAATAATAATGATATAGTACAGTGACGGTGATGTTCTGTACTTGTCTTGTAATGATTATGAATAAATAATATATCTGTTATACATAAAGCTGATTGTGAAGACAATGACCATGACAAACACAATTAAACGATGATGAGAAGGAGGAGAAGAGGGTGATAATGATGATGATCATGGTGTCCTGCAGTTGGAAAATGTTCGTTCCGGTTGATCATCCATGTCAATGATTCAATCTATGTGGGATCCCAAAGTGCGTTTGTATAGGGCATATCAACGCAATTTTTGTTTCCATTTTCGGAGCTGACCCCATAGTGCGTCAGATCCCAAAGCGCGTTCACACAGAACCACTTCATTGAACGATATTTGTAAAATATTGTGTGTGAGATTTTTTTTTCTTCCTTCATGTACATGTATTACAAAATGACTCGTTCCACACAACTACACGACTAATTGCAAATCCACGGTTAAAATATATTTTACTGAAATACATGGTCATATGCAAAGCACAAAATAAGGCCTAATGAAATGAAAGACATAGATTGAATGCAAAAACATGATAAGGTTGTTCACGGGTAGTTTGAAATTTTAAATCAAACATTCATTTTAATTTATTTTTTGTCTGTGGTGCAATACCAATTGATCAATTGACGTAACTGTGTAACTTAAGACCTGTTTAGTTAATGTCCGATTGGTGTGATTATACAAAAATGTGTATAGAAATTGACGATTTAAATTCAATAACTGAAGGTTATTGAGCGTTTCTAACAACTGACAGTTTAATGTACACTTGTTCTTCTTTGTAGACGGTAGCGCTAGATATAAAGTGAGTATTTTGTTTCGTAACTCTATAAATATTTATACAGTCCATCCGTAACTCATAACTATATTTCGTCTCAACTACTTTTTTTGAAGATTGTTTTCTACTTTTCGTTATTTCCTGTTTATATGTAACCATATAACAATTATACTAGTATTGGATTCAGACATGGTATTTTCTTAATTGGATGTATGCTTTTCTTATGAAATATTGAATGTTTTTATAATTATATTTGCGGAAAAGGTATATAATTTTTTTTTTTTGTCTCTCTCTCTTTGGTATTTGCTCATATTCAGTCAAATCAACCAGCACTATATTCTCCATGATTCAAATTGATTAATCTACACTGTGATCAATGTATGACCTAGTTTACACAAATGACACATGCGTTTGCTTGTGAAACAGTTAGTGCGCAGTTGACTAAAAAATGGAAACAATCCTTAAACTAGAGGTAAAGGGTGGGCATAGAATGTCTTATTCATTGTCAGTCGAGGAATATTTGAACTGACGGATAAAAATGATTTTAAGAATATCACAGAATTGCAACATAAGAAATTTTATAGTGAAAGAACAACTCCATCTGTCGCTTATTTTGAAATGTTTTAAACACTCTAAAATCTGCATTAAGTATCAAATTACCAATATAATAGTATATTATTACCTACACACTTGGTAAAACATAAAATCAATATGATTTGGTTCAAGTAATAACCCATTTCAAAAATAATCCAGTCGTATGTGTATACTTTATGTAGTATTGGCTGTAGACCGAGAAAACTCAAACGTTGAAATATTCAATTACTGCTTATATCTATATATGGTACAATATAAATATATAAACCGGTACGTTCTTTCATTTTAAAATCGCAAATACGTTATGAATATTATAAACTGGTAACGTTATTCTTTATAGATTTGGAAACACAAGGTGCTTGGATCAAAAACAAGCATAGTTAAATCAAATGGCGCCGTTGAATATCTCTTTACATCTTTGCTCACATTTTATTATCATTTTATATTGTTCATTTAAATATACATTATTTATATGTTGACCGGGGTTTTAAATAAAGTGTACGTGATGTTTTATTTTGAAGAAAGGAAAAAAAGAAACCTTAAAAAGAAATGAATTGCAATATTTATATAAATTTCAACACGAATAATTCTAAAAGTTAATTTTCACAATTTCAACAATTCACACTTCCGAATTATAAATAGGCATTTGAAGAAACCAATTACGAAACCAAATAAATACATTATAATTAAGTTTACTAATGCTATCTTAAATATTTAACTTACCGGGCGGTGGCACCAAGGAATTGATAATTTGCTTAATAAGCTCACTGCTGTGCAGAGACGTTAATAGGTCCAAGACCTAGCCAAAAGTGATGTTAACTGCAGTAAGTCAGGTGGTTGAAAGATATGAAATGTGATTGGTTAGTAATTTTAGTTGTTTATAATGTAGTAAGGCTGCCCAACCAGTTCCAAAACTGACCAGACCATTCATTCACTCCAGACATGTATTTATAGTGGACAGAGACAGGACATAACCAAGACTGGAAACCAATCATGTCTGAACACACACTTAATACACAACATACTGGTTTAAGACAAAATACATAATTAAGAATAATGAAGCATGATGAGATATTGAATAATGAAACCTGGGTAACACACTCCCTCCCTGGGGGAAATGTCTCCTGGCATTTCAAAATGCACCCAAAGGTTCATTATACCTTGATCTACCAATTAAATAACACAATTGTCCTGTACCAGTTAAAACAACAAACATTGGTACGAATAAAACCACCAACAATCAACATTTCAGGTTCTGTTGTGAAACAGAAAATTCCACACTGCTTATAACTAAACAGCACAGTGACTCTTGCTGAAATATCAACTAATTTACATATGGGCTATTGCAAAATATGCTATCAGCAACAAGCTAGAATTAAACATAATCTGAAAATAATGGCTTAAAATAAAGTCACAATAGATACAAATAAAACCAGATCAAACTGCACCAATCAAATAAAATACTCGGTGACAGAATCAGAATGTGGTGGATTTTTTGCAGCTGTAAGCTGAAAAACCCACCGGCCAAGTCGGTCGGGAGCCTTGCGGACTCTTGTCGAGCGCCGTGGCTCGATCGGCTCAGTAACCCTAAGTACAGGCGTAGTGGTCTGATCCCCAGGGTTGAGCACAGGGGACGACTCACTAGGTACATCTCTACGGACAGTAGTGACACTGTCAGCACTGCGGACAGTGGGGACACTGTCTGCATTCTGGGTAGGTTGGGAGCTACCACGGTAGAGGTTTCGCAACCTCCGTTTCTGGGGAACTATATAAATCCCAGAACCAGAACTCGAACTGGAATCCGAGTCACACTCGGGTACCACTTGTGATTTACAGGCTTGTTGTTAGGTTTTCCCTGTCTGTGATGTGCAGCCGGGGCTGGATCAGGAGGCAGGACATTGAATAGCAACAACATGTTGCGGTGCAAGTTCGAATCTTGCCCTCCCGTTGCACATCATAGACTGGAATACTTGGATTGGGAATAGAAACAATACAGTAAGGTTGTTCTTCCCACCTGTCTGCTAATTCATGTTTGCCTTTATGGCCAACAGACAGAACCAGCACCCGGTCACCAACTTCCTACTTGGAAGCTTTGGCACGTTGACCATAATAGAACTTTCCCTTGGCTCCTTGTTTTGCCGACTCAGCAGCGGACAGTTTGTAGGCAAACTGCAACCTGCTATTAAGCTTTTCAGCATATGACTTATGATCAGCATGGTCTAGCTTTGGTCCGGTACCTAAATATGCATCTACAGCAAGCCTGGGGTGCCATCCGAACATTAGGCAGTGAGGGGAAAATCCAGTTGCGTTACTCCTAGTTGCGTTATACGTCTGTACCAGGGGAGCAATATAGGATTTTCCAGTCATATTTTTGGTCAGTTTCTAGTGTTCCAAGCATCTTCAAAGGTGTCTGATTAAAGCGTTCAGGTGGGTTAGACTGAGCATGGTATGGAGTTGTACGTTGTTTTTTTCAATGCCGGCAAGTTTGCAAAGCTCACGAATAACCTTTGAAGTTTCTGTCTTGATCACTGTGCAGTTTCTCAGGAAAGGAGTAATACCTGAAAAAGTGATCATATAGGGATTTGGAAGTGGTTTTCGCGGTCTGGTTTTTGCAAGGGACTGCCTGAGCATACCTTGTAAAATAATCTGTGATTACCAGTATGTTCTCGAATCCACCTTTAGACATTTCTAGAGTAAGAAAGTCTACGCAAACCAGTTCCATTGGCCCAGAAGTCTTAATGTTTACCAATTCCGCAGTTTGGATAGGGCCTTTTCTGCAAATGCAACGTTTACAGGCCTCTATCATGGCATCATCGTCTTTCTAAAGACCAGGCCAATAAAATCGTTGCCTAGCGTGCCACAGTATCTTTTCCTGCCAGGATAACCAACATCCTCATGTACTCCTTTTAAGGCAAGTTTACGGTATGACACTGGTAGAACCAACTGTCTACAATCTTGCGTAGTGGTCCTATACAGCTGTCCGCTCTCAATGATGAGACGGTTCCATTCCCTAAGGAATCGCTGTACGTGCCAAGGCTCACGCCTAAGTTCCTCCTCCCTGGGGCAGAGACCACTACGAAGAAGGCTTGAGACCCTGGACAATACTTTGTCACGTGCTTGTTCCACTTTCCAGCCAACCTTCTGGAAGTTGTCATACTGATTCTCAGCCTCCTCGGCCGAAGGAGGCAAACAACCAGCATACACACAAGTGGCTAGTGGCACACCAGCAGTAACTGATGTACAAATAGCTTGCACGGCTTCTATAAACACCACAGGGATGCGTGACAAACCAGCATCCGCATTCAACTTGCCAGGTCTATACTTGAGGGAGAAGTTGAAATTTGCCAAAGCGGCTACCCAACGGTGACTAGTGGCAGCCAGCTTAGCAGTGGTAAGCACATAGGTAAGTGAGTTGTTGTCTGTAACTACCTCAAAATTGTTACCCCAGAGGTAGTCATTGAACTTTTCTGTGACAGCCCACTTCAGTGCAAGAAATTCCAACTTGTGGGCCGGATATTTCTTTTCACTGGGTCTCAAACTTCGACTAGCATATGCAATTACACGCTCTGAACCATCATCCTGCTTTTGGTACAAGACCGCTCCAAGACCAGTACCAGAGCTATCAGTGTGCAGAATGAAATCTTTGGTGTAATCCGCAAAAGCCAGAACTGGGACAGTGGTCAACTTCTCTACAAGGGTATCGAAAGCTGCCTGCTGGTCTTTACCCCAGATCCACTTTACAGGAATTTTCTTTTTCTTAGACCCATTCTTACCATTAAGGCAGTGCCATTTGAGCAGCGCATTCAGAGAATCAGCTATGGTGGCATAATTCTCCACAAAGCGGCGGTAATACCCTGCAAATCCAAGGAATTGACGCAATTCCTTAACATTTTTCGGCACCGGCCACTTACAAATGGCAGAGGTCTTTTCAGGATCTGTATGCATACCAGCAGCAGAAATGGTATGCCCTAGATACGACACAGATGGCATGAACAACTCACACTTAGAGGGTTTTAATTTTAAGCCATGTTCAGATAACTTGGAAAATACCGCCTCTAAACGCCGGACATGCTCATCAAAGTTCCTTGAGAAAATGAGGATATCGTCAATAAAGACGAGACATTCCATCAGGTGTAGATCGCACATTGTGCGCTCAGCTAAACGCTTGAATGTTGCACATGCATTCGTCAGCCCCAAAACCATACCGGTCCATTCGTAGAAACCCATGTTTCCGACTGAGAATGCAGTATACAGAATGCTGTTTTCCTCCATTTTCACATTCCAGTAACCTGACCTAAGGTCAAGTTTTGAGAATATTGTAGAACCAACTAGATAATCAACAATGTCATCAAACCTTGGAAGCATATAAGCATCCTTCCTAGTTCGAGAGTTTAATAGCCTCCAGTCAATGCAGAAGCGCAAACTGCCATCCCGTTTTCTTACTAGGACTACATTACTGGAATATGGACTGTCTGACTATCTAATTACTCCAGCGTCAAGCATCTGTCTGATGTGCTGACGGACCTCCTCATACATACCAGGAGGTATTTTCCTGTATGGTTGCTTGAATGGCCTGTCATCCCCCAACACAATCTTGTTCTCAAGGAGATCAGTACAACCAATATCTGAAAAGCCAGTGGAAAACACATGTTTCCAGTTGCCCAACACTTGGTGAACCCCGAGGAGCTATTCAGGTGAGAGGTTGTCTTGATTGATTTTTATACCCAACTCAACACCTACAGTTTCCTTGGATTTAGAGCTAGGCAACTCAGATGCCAAACTGTCTACTACCTCAACCTGTGAGAGCTGGCAAACAGCTGTCTTTGGCTGAATTGTTATTGGCTTTGCAGTCATGTTGCAGACCTTGACAGCAATTCTGGCAAAAGAACCATCTTTACAAGCCGTAGGCAGACCAAATAACCAGGATTGCCATTTTCTGGGTTTTCTGTCACTTCTTGTACAATACCATGATCAACAGTCGATGTCTGGTAAGGACTAATTTTGAAGGGTTTCTTGCCATAAAGTTTGGCAGAAAAGGACTGACATGTCAAACCTTTGACTGCAATTCCCCATTCTGACGGTAAATCAGACGATTCAGAACAATCCCTGAAAAGTCTAATGACATTTGTTCCTATAATAACAGGACATTTGGAACATTTGTTGTCTGGAGTCACCAACATTGGGACATTTACCTTAAACTCTGAAAAAGTAACTGATAAAGTACATTCAATATATCCAGTATACTGAAATTTTGCACCATTAGCCAAAGAAATATCTAATCCTAAAAAAATTCCTGAATCTCTGGCAAAGACCTAATTGAACCTTCATTAATGACTGAAATCATTGACCCAGTATCTATCCAGATAAATTCTTTACCATTAATGTATATTGTACTCTGGTTCGACTCCCCAACTAATCTCGACAACAAATCTTTTGCTTGACCAACACAGTCACCAGACACAGTTTGGTCTCCAACTGCAGCGGTTACTCTTTTGACTGATTGCCTTTCTGACTATATGTGTTAGAGCCATAACCTCTACCCCGGCTAGAGTGGTAACTGGTTTTTGTCTGATTAACTGCTGTTGACAGTTGTCCAGTACCACCCAGCCTACTTTAAATCTCATCTAACTTTGTCTCATACTTGTTCTCTAACCTAGCCTCAACCTTACTGATCTCATCCTTCAAAGATGTTTCCAACTGACGGAACATATTTTCCATTCCAAGCTGAACACCCACTGGATTTGTATGAAGTTTACTCTGGAAGAAACAGACCTAGATAAACTAAGTTCTTTTTCAACGATTCTAATTTCTCTCAAAAGAACATTGAAGTCTAAAATTGTATCATATTTATGTCTGGTCTGAGACTTAAGTTGATCATTTGTTAATGGCGTCCAAAATTTATTACGTAATAAATCATGCTTTGATGATGGAGTAATATGACCATTCTGAATAAGCTTAGAAAAATAATAATTAAATAAAACCCCTAAGTTAAACAGACCAGATATATCTCAAATTCCAATTCAAAGTCAATAAATATAAAAATAAAAATAAAACAAGAAAATAAACACTGAAACACAATAAAACACATAATCAGGGACATACAAGAACATGTAAACTCACCAGCACAGCAACATGGACACTCATACTCAGACTCGAACCTAGAACCTGTATCAAGTATCATAAATTCATTAATTCTTGACCAGATTACAGATTTCACGCTTGACCTTAAAACAGCGGAAGCAAAAATAAATAATAATAATAATAACAAAAGGAAAGTCTGTCCAAATACGATTTAAGTGAATGTTTAAATGAAAAAAAAACAACAGGCCTATCAGCAAAAACTGACACTACATGCTGTAAAAGTCTATTCAAATACAATTTAAACAACTTTACAACCCTTTACCAAGTGACAAATGTGATAAAAGAATCAAAATCTCACCGCATGTGCCAGGCGAAAATAGGTTGCGCTTCTTCACTAGGTTACTTATTAGCATATATCTAAAAATAGCAAAAGGGTAATCTAAATAACTGTCTACGCGCACCAAAGTAACTGGTTGAAAAACGTGAAAACGGATATGATGAAAAATTTACGGGCTAATTTCAATAATGAGTATGAAACCTCAAACTGACCTGAATTCTCATATTTAACAATATTTAACAAAAATGAAATCAATAGTATTGTACTGAATATTACAATTAGGTATACACGAAAAATACCAAAACACGTGACAATGTCATTGGACAACTATGGTAACAAAAGAGAAAATCGTTCCAATAAAATGGTACTTACATTTTATACACAAAATAAATTATCCATACACAAAGATAATTGTTCCTCTCCAACGACGAAAAATTCAACGTTTAGTTAACAGTATCTTAATGACATCCGTAGTTTACATTAAGAGCGGAAACACAAAACGTCCAACACTCAGGTACGTACGACCAGGCCGCACTTCAACTTCACCACGTGCACGCCACGTGCGCGCTCACGAGCACTAAAAACAACACATGTGGCCACAAAAAACACTGTCGGCGCCAAAAGAGAAAGAAAATAACCTCTCCAAATCGCTGTACGTCTAGGAAGTCCTCTTCTCCCCTCTAGCCAATGGACACGTGGTCTCAGGTGCAAATCCTCTGCCCCGCCCGGTTTTGATGCCGGGATCGCCAATGTTGACCGGGGTTTTGAATAAAGAAACTTAGCCGGTGCAGGTTCAGTGTACGTGATGTTTTTTTTTGAAGAAAGGAAAAAAAGAAACCTTAAAAAGAAATGAATTGCAATATTTAAATAAATTTCAACACTAAAAATTCTAAAAGTTAATTTTCACAATTTCAACAATTCACACTTCCGAATTATAAATAGGCATTTGAAGAAAACAATTACGAAACCAAATAAATACATTATAATTAAGTTTACTAATGCTATCTTAAATATTTAACTTACCGGGCGGTGGCACCAAGGAATTGATAATTTTCTTCTGTGCAGAGACCTTAACAGGTCCAAGACCTAGCCCGAAGTGATGTTAACTGGACAGTTAGTCAGGTGGTTGAAAGATTCGAAATGTGATTGGTTAGTAATTTTAGTTGTTAATAATGTAGTAAGGCTGCCCAAACAGTTCCAAAACTGACCAGACCATTCATTCACTCCTGACATGTATTTACAGTGGACAGAGACATGACATAACCAAGACTGGAAACCAATCATGACTGACCACACACTTAATACACAACATACTGATTTAAGACAAAATACATAATTAAGAATAATGAAGCATGATGAGATACTGAATAATGAAACCTGGGTAACATATAGAATATAACAAAAAAAAATGTTAATTAACTCTCATCGTTTGCCTACAAAATGTATATCTTTACGTCTAGATTACTCTGACAGAGTTATGTTTAAAAACAAAAAACAAAACAAAAAACAAAAAAACAAAAAAAAAACGGGAAGAGTGAGTGCCTTAAAATCAGAAACAATATATGATTTATCTGTAAGACGAAAATGACTGATCTTCGGAGGCTCAGAGATGAGTGTCGAACAAAGATATGAAAAAAAGGAAGGGTGTCAAATTCCACATAAGGTCGGGTTTGTGTTGTTTAATATGTAAGCTCTGTACATGGGTTCCTATACTACCTCTAGGTGTATATATTTCACATAGTCAACCTTATGGCTGACGCTTAGATTTTAGCGTCATATTCCGGCGGAGCTGAGTGTTGTTTTCATTGTATTTTCGAATATTTTTCAGGGGAAATAATCATGTCTAAACTATCAGGAAAGGACATTACACCACCACCAGCATACAAGGAATATACAAAAATTGACAGAATCATGGGGGTTTCTCAAAGACAACCTATGTTGCAGCAATATAATTGACCAGCTTATTCAGGCTAACTTGTACCCATTGGAAAAATGGAGAGCTCTGAAGAGAAAACAATCTGCGGAGTCAGACAAAATAGAAGAAATATTGATGCATATTTATGACAAGATTAAAAGTGATCATAGGGTTTTTGACAAGTTCATAGAGGCCCTTGGGGAAAGCAGTTGCACGCATGCTGTACGGCGTTTAAACGGTGGTATATCTTACACTATATTAGAGGAAATTCGCTTGCATCCGTAGCCTTTAAAAGCTAATATAGTTGTAAGATTAGAGGGCAGTCGTATTGATTTCTTGTTATTTTTTTATCAAATCATCTTGCATTAGGTATAGCCGCCATATCAGTTGAGTCCACACAATCAATTTCAGTATCCCATTTTGTGAAACTCTTTAGTTTCTTGAATAATAATAATTACATGAATAATCAAAGCTCCGTTAACACATAATTATGTCAAGATGCCTTTGAAATTTAGATCAATTCACTATTCGCTAATATTACGTATTATCAACAGCTGATGAAAATCAGAGTGGAGCAGGCCAAAATACCCAAGACACGGTGTTTCAAACGGTATCTTTTAATTTTCATTGTAAATATAATTCAATGTATTTTATTTTCAATGTGTGTGTGTGTGTACTACTCCTGTCTGGTTCAAGTCCATTTACATTCGAAAATAACGGATATTTAAGCTCTTTTGTGAAGTATCTGTGCATGAAGATGACCGTGACACTAGAGAAATACAATGTACTCGTACACGAACAAACATTTACAACAAACATTAGTACATATTAGGGATGGCAACGAATACCGATTTTGGTATTCGAATATTCGGATGAGGTTACGAGCGAATATTCGAATATTCTAATCAATTTCCGTAATTAAATACTCATAGTTTATTTACCTTTAATATTGCTTTTTAGTATGACTAAGCGTAAGCAGTTACGGTGCCTATGAAATTCACACGGTCATAAGTTTACCTTTTAGAAATAGATAATAAAAAAAATGCGAACGTGCGTTTGTGTGTGTGCATGCATGTTGTATTATAATTTCAATGAGTGTTTGCTTTAATTTTAAATCGTGTCTGTGTGTCTGTCTATGTCTCTCTCTGACTCTCTCTCTCTCTCTCTCTCAATAAAAAAGAAAGAGTATATCGTTTTTTTTTTTATTTATTTATTCCTATAGTTATCTAAAGATTTAGAAAATAAAAGACACACATAATATCAAACACTCTCGTCTAACAATATGTCCGTCACAACACGGCGCTGTTCCAGGAGGCGTTTCAGCATAGCATGTGTGGAGTTCCATCTGGTTGAAACGTCCTGTACTAGCTCGTGTCTCGGAGTACGTAGAATCTGCTGGCGTGTACGCATTTCTGCTGTTAGGGTTGTAGAATGCTTGAAATGTCCCACGAGTCTGCGACACTTAGACAACACTTTAGTTACATTTGGCAGTTCTAAAGCTGGTTTCACTGTCAGTTGTAGTGTGTGACCGAAACACCCAAGGTCACCCCATTCCTCGCACCTATTACCGGCGGCCTCCATATTTCTTGCATTATCATGCACGCATGTATCTACCTTTCCCTGCAGACCAAACTCTGAGACTGTGTCTTTTAGTCTGTTGGCGATGTTATCTGCCGTATGCCGCTCTGGCATCGCACGTGTTACGAGCACGTTACTCGCCATTTCCCATTCACGGTCGATGTGGTGCTCTGTGATGGTGATGTAACTGTCCGTGGCATTAGAAGTCCATGTATCCGTGGTGATGGCAGCGCTGGGTACATCCTGCAGGTCAGTCACCAGCTGACTCTTCTCTTCGTCGTAGCGTTTCTCTATGCGCGCTCTAATCGTATTCCGCGTCGGTACATGATACTCAGGAGCCACTAGCGTCATCAATTGTCGGAACCCTTGACCGTCTACTAGGCTAAGAGGGAGGTAATCTTTGACTATCATTGTCACTATTGCCTGAGTGATGCTTTTTAGGTGTTCTCGCAAAATTGGTGATGGGCATTTGTTTCTTAGACTCATTATCATGGTTGAGTGCTGAAGGGTGTTTGTTTCTAAGATGATTTCTCAAGTTGGTTGTCGTCCCTGAGTAGGTGAACGTCCCTTCACACAGCGTACACCTAGCAGTCTTTCGATCTTCTGACCGTTGGAAAAACTTCCATACATCGGATGTTACAGTAGGTGGCATTTTTGAAGCTGCTGATTATGATACGTGAACGTATGGCTGTTGTCCTAAGACTACATAAGATTGTTCTAGTGTTTAGCTAAATATATACATTATTTATCACAGCAGAATTGGGAAGAAAAAAAACAAACCAATCAAATGATGCGGTATTGACGATCACAATAAAAATTGCATAATCGACAACCCTTGCCAGGCCCTGGCCCTGTCACTTAATTGTCCCGCCGTTTTAGATTAGTGCTAGTAGACATCTGGTATATACACCTAAATAAACAATCGTCCAATTAGCAATCCCGATTCAAGGTTTGCATACTCGCTGCAAACTGTCATCTTTTCGACCCCTTCCATATTCGCGGCTAAATGCCACTTTGACACACCCAGTTTAATCAATTGACCAATGAGCGACCGAAAAGTAACGATTTACCTTGACAACCCTTATCATGCCCTGGCTCTGGCCTGCCACTTAATTGTCCCGGCGATTTTAATTAGTACTAGTAGGAATATACAATATACCTAACCAATGCAAACAATCGTCCAATTAGCCATCCCGATTAAAAATTGCGTAATCGCTGCAAACTGTCACCATGATAATATCCACAGGGCCCCGACAGTGTTAATTGGTTGACACTTTCACGGTTAACGCTGGCATACGAAACATAATATGAGAGGCGAAATTAAAAACGTTAATTTTATATTTTTTTTTAAATTTATCTAACTTTTATTTTTTTTATTAGAATATTCGAATCCTAATTTAGGATTCGAATATTCTAAACGTTACCGAATATTCGAATATTCGAATATCCGTTGCCATCCCTAGTACATATGGTTTTCACACATTTTTCTTTTCTTATGATAGGTAGAACTATGCAATCGTTATATATAATTGAAACTCGAGGGTTTGTCTGTCGATATTATTTATCGTATTTGGTACATAGCATCTCAAAGTATTCTATGTATTATTTAATAACGGATCTGGCTGTGTATATTAAGTATATTAAGACACATTTGCAATTTGACTTAAGAGAAAAAGATGTATAACAATTAATGGCTTGATATTTTATTTTCACAATTCCATCTCAAAATTGCTGAGGACTGATAAACTTGCAGTGTAGGCATGCGACAGTTGCGTTACTTATATGATTCAAACGTTTCTTTCTTGTACCGTTATATATCATCTATTTCAAATGCAAATTCAATATACAACATTAAATTACAGACTACGTCCAATGACGCTAGCGCAGGTGCATCGGGAGGGGGAGAGGTTTCCGGCACCGCAACCTTTAATATGACAGAATTGAAAAGGTACGATTTTATTAAAAAAAATCAATTTCAATGCACTACAAACATTAATATGTTTCAGTGTAATTTCCTAACGAAATGTCCTGTTTCCTTTATATTTTACAGAGATATTTAGACAAACCCATGATGAACAATATTTATCTGATGAAGTCATTTTCTACAAATGATGTCCGTGAGTTAAAAAGCTCAAGAATGCATTTCAAACCCAATCGCTACTCTTTTTACTACTATTTTTAGTTAGTCGAGGCAGTATACCCGCGATAACTCGATGACAAATATGGAATAAAAAATATTGAATTATCGCGAGATTCTGAACCAAGAAAACTAGGTTGTATATTCATTAAACACCTTCATAGAAAGCAATTAAACTTATGCCGGAATCAGGTGATATAACATAAAATTAAGTTCATCACCACTCGGACTATTAACTACTTTTGTTGCCATCAAAATATGCAGTTTAGCCTTTCAGTTGAAAGTCCTGAATGTGAATGTGATAAAATGTGCAAATTTTATGTTCTACTTTTTATGATAATAGTTTTATGAAAGGGCGAACAATTTAATTATACAACCATGTTTTTTTCCACATAATTGGATTAAGATGGCTCTGTTTATAGAGATGTATCGCTAAATCATGTTGTTGTTATATACATATATGTATTGACATTCTTACATATGTTGTATATTTTTATTTATGTATATGCACATGCGTACATGTTTGTAAATTGTACGTGATGTGGTGATGAGCTGTATAGGCTCAATCCGATATAAATAAAGTTTCTGTTTCTGTTCTGTTCTATAAAATCAAATGCAAAGTATTTTCATCTTTATTGTCAATCTGCAATCTACATATGTTTGTAAACATATATTGAATGTTTTCATTTTTCAGTTTCCTAAAGGATGAATTCAAGCAACAAAACGAAATGATTAAAGAAAACATGGAAAGTCTCCACAGGGAATATAGTCTTAAAGCTAATGCCGAAATAGAAAAACTTGAAGCAAATATAGAAGAACTGCGTTTGCAAAATGCTAATTTGAATAAAACAATAAAAGAAAAAGAAAGAGCAATGAGAAGCACAGGTGACAATAGAAAATACGAAAGAGAAATAAGAGAGCTACGTAAAAAACTAGATGAGAAAACTAAAGAACTTGAAACTGCAAAAAGGAGGATATGGGAGCTTCAAGAAAAAATGTCAGAAAATAAAACTTCTACGCTTGCTGCCGGAAGAAGACAACAGTCAAACGTAGGAGCTCTGAGAAATAGATTTCAGACACTTCCAGACATTGAAAAAAAAAAACTAAATTTCAATTCCATGGAATATGGTTGGGTCATATGACTTAAGATTTACTATTTGTTTGAATTTTGAATTCATTTTTATCTTCTGTGAAATGTTCTCTTTCAGAATGAATGTGAAGTACAGTATATTTCATATAATCCTCCCTCTCTTTCTGTATATATAGCCGTATGAGAGTGTTTTTGTTATAAGTTCATGGCATATTTTGTGAATTATTGCAAGATAAAATTGATTTACTTACACTTGATCATATGATGATCTGTTTGTATGTAAATATCTGATAAGGACAATTGTTAACCGCTTATTCCGCTGTAAATACAATTCCTGGCCGAAATACTAAAGTCATCAAAATGATACTGCAGCATGCAGCACATAAATGAGTGTCATTCGTGGTTGTGTGACTAGAAGTTATTTATGTTACTTGTCTATGGGTTTGATATCTTGGTAAGACAACAATTTAGTTTATATATATACATTTTTGAATTTTATTTAGATACAAGTTGATGTTGATTTCTTAATGGCAATCATGTATTATGTTACTATTGCATGTTTTAATGTATTTATGCAAGATATGATTTGTTTAACATTCAACTGTTCTCTAAAATTCTCAAATTCTAATAGAATTCCGGTTTCTTATCATAATTTAAATGATTTTGATAATGTTATGCTAAATTTGTTTTATGTTTAAAGTTTTGTTCCGACGTAGGTAATGGCAGCGCGTCGGAAACCCACGAGCGCCCATTCCATACATCGCCCGTGGGATTACACTAAGCATTTGCTCGTTATCGATTATTTGAAAAGACGCGCCACTATTCGCAGCTCCACTAGGTAGTGGGAATTTCGGACCAATAGAACTCTTGTACTTACGGCACTTAAACAAACCTTTAACTGACTCACAGATTTT
>CM037782.1:3305225-3355225 GCA_021229015.1 Solen grandis | reverse complement strand
AATGATTTACATCCTGGATATCTACTTGTCCCCAGCATCATGTTCCTAACTATATAATGTTTCTGACATTACTAGTATAGTTGAATAACTCGAGATGGGATTCCCCCGGCACTGGAAGGATGTTCGTGATATAATCTTTTACCCACCAAGATTCGAACTCCGAACCTACAGATCAAAAGTCACAGTAAACTGTCCCTGGTACCACACTGGATTGTAATTTATCTCCCCCCCCCCCCCAAAAAAAAAAAAATGACATAAAATGAGCGATTCGTCGATATATCCTCCAAACTCCAAACAAGTTCACAGGAACTACTGTGTACTCTTAATTCGATTTAGGTTTAACGTCCCACCGACAGTATTTCGGTCATTTCAGCACTTACGTCTACTTGAGACAGGAAGAGTTCTGCCTCAATGTGATATGATAACGGGGATACAAGGCACCAATTCTGACACCGGGGACTACCGTCGTGTGCTGAGTCCCAAGCACTTAGGAGATGTACCAGTAACACGTTGTAATGCGGTCTCTATGGGGGATAAAAACAACCAGAGGTATTCGGTGTCACGACTGTTTTAACGAATCGGTGCGATACGAAGCAAATCCACGAAATCCCGGCAATTAGGCGGACGTTTTATCCTTTTAAACTTTTTATTTCAGGAGGGGTCCACAGGAATATGTAGGCCTACTTTAAAAATCCAGATTTTTCCAGGGGAGAGTGGGGGAGTTGGTTAGGGGGGGGGGGTCTTTTCTTCTTTTCGCTTAAATGCATGAAGCTTTCTTTAAATTTCACGTTTAAATGCCTGCATTATATCCACCGGCAGTTGAGAAGTATGCAACTTCCAGTTTTAAGTTTGCGCACCCATATCCACTCTGTTCTCTCACACTCCATCCACTTTCGACTAACATATTATATGCCTGTCTCAGCGGAAAGATGCACGTGAAAATGTGCCGTTGATTCGCGATAATGACAAAAGTGCTGCCAAGCAGTGTAATTCCGAAAATAATAGCTCTTCAAGCAGTATCGTAAAAACGGCTCTGTCGGTAGCAGACGACGCGTCGGTACGCTCTACTATAGAAACCAACAACCAGTCGATTGACTCTGGCTAGCGGGAGAAGGAGAAGGTGGGACTGAGGTTTGCACTACTGAATACCCAGTGTTTGATTTC
The DNA here is from genome assembly GCA_021229015.1 of Solen grandis. Taxonomy (NCBI): domain Eukaryota; kingdom Metazoa; phylum Mollusca; class Bivalvia; order Adapedonta; family Solenidae; genus Solen; species Solen grandis. Next base: position 3,354,061 of record CM037782.1, on the reverse strand, counting down.
AAAATATAATAATAAATTAGACTGTAGTGAAGTTAAAACTATTTTTGACAATAATGATATTGTTTTGTTCACTGAAGCCTGGTCGAATGACTTGTATAATATGAATGTAAATAATTTTCAGCATTTTTCCTTACACAGAAAGCGGACACGAAACTGAAAGCGTGATTCGGGTGGTATAACTTTTCATATAAAAAAAATACTTATATTTCAGGTGATTGTAAATTTTATCAAAGTGAAGATGACATTTTAAGGGTAAGATTGGATGGAAAACGTTTATCTTTATCAGCAAATTTTTATGTAGGTTCATGTTACGTTATGCCAGAAGGTAGTAATAGGTTTAACTTGATTGAAACAAGTGTATCTGATAGAGCTGTATACATAATTCCACCATTGGAAATTGTCATATTCAATTCAATTCACTTTAAAATCTTTATTTCCATCATTATATGATGATACGAGTATGCACAAATATGTATACAAAGAAAACAAACTGACAAACAAAGGAAAAAGAAACAAAATATAAGCTATATTACATAAACATTTTCAGCATCAAATTCGAATCCTAAACAGTCTGTATTGTGTCATATCATTTAAGCTATAAAGCCAAACATTTTTCAGAACATTGACTTTAGGCACTTAGAGAGTATACACCTGATATTCTTTGTCTAAGATTTTTCTCAGGATATCGGAATGTAAACAGTAATGGCAAAACTTTTTAAAAAAATTGTGTAAACAGTCTGAGTGGCAGGCGGGGTAATAATTGCGCCATTAATAAATGCACTTTTGTGGTTAACAGAGGTAGCGGTGTTGTTGATTATCTTCTTGCCTCAAAATAAGTGTTCATGGAAAAATGAAGTTAAGGATGATCATGTGGCAGGTTTACAGTCTCAAGAGTTTTTGACTAAACTTAATGTTTTAGCTGTAGATGCATACAGTTGTTCAAACAGCTTAGACATAGAAAACAACTAAGACCAGTATAAAAATGTTAATAATAATAGTAATCCTTGGTTTACAGAAGAATGTGAACGAAAAAGGAGAGATTTTTGTATGCACTAAATAGGTACCGGGAGAATAATTCGGATGTAAATAGACAAACGTTTGTATAATATATTGTTAAATCGAGTTATAAAAATACACTTAGACAATGTAAAAAAAAAAATAATTACAAAAACAAAAGTCTAGAAAAGTATCGAATAATAAATGCCAATTGTTTCACATTAAGGCACCTGACATACCTTTGTCCGCTTTTCAGCACTATTTTAAGGTGGTAAATAATCCTGATGATGCTTTCTTTTAGCCTGATGATGACGTGGTATAATTTAATGAAAGGGTTGTTAAAAATGAGTTTCAAGTAATGTTTAGTGAACTTGATAATAGTATTAATAGTGACGAAAGTATAAGTGCAATTCAAGAACTAAAAACAAACAAAAGCCCAGGTACAGATAACTACCTGAATGAATTTTATACACGGAGAAGCAATTCTTTTACCTTATTTATTTTCATTATTTATCACAATATTCAATTTTCCCAGTTCATGGTCAGCAGGTTATATCATTCCTTCGCATAAGAAAGGACCAGCAGTTTATATGCCTGAAGATTATAGAGGAATTACTTTATTAAGTAACTTGGTTTACTTTTAATGGAAAGATTGTTGAAATAGTCAAACAGTTTTCATATTTAGGAATTTTATTTTCTAAAACTGGTTCTTGGAGTCAGACACAAATTGCATTATCAGAAAAAGCACATGGGGCTATTTTTACATGGGAAAAAAACCATTTATTTAACTTTATAGATGTTAATGTAAATCACAGACTTGAATTATTCGATAAGTTAATACTCCCGATATTAAATTATGCATGTGGGATCTGGGGTTTTCATTCAGCAGGAAACAGAGAGCGCATACATACTATATATTGTAAGCGAGTCTTAAATGTTAAAAGATGTAAGCAAAAATGATTTTGTGTAACTATGAAGTACTAGGTAGATCAGAGTTAATCTATAATAGATATTTTAAAATAATAAAATGCCGGTTGAAAATAACTTGTTCAAAATGAAATTAAATATTGTGCCATTATTTATAGTGTATTAATGAAGGACGCTGAACCTTTTCCTAACAAAGTATCATGGGTTACACTTGTCAAAGATATGTTATCTAGAATGGGTATTCTTGGTGTTTGACTAGCTCAAGGCGTTGGAAGTATTGGCTATTGTCTCGAAGTTAACAATATGTCACACCCAGGGCAATAAATCATGCCAATCAGAACCCTTTTATTACCCACTGTTTGACCCAGACAGGAAATTACATAATCATACCAAACAAAAAACTTAATTATTTTCAGTAGATATGCTACGGATTTTACTAATAAAGCAATATATATACATGGTCTCCATTTATCTATTTATAATCTATAAAGGATTTTAACATAAAAAAGAGAGATTTTGATATAAGGGTATGTAAAACGTTTGTTAAAGTATATATTATTTTTGATATGACCAGGACATTTATGTCAATATTATCCAATATTGTCTTTAGAACACACCATGATATGACATTTCTTTTCTTATGGCCTCATCCATATCATTATTCAGTACATTAAGCCACCAGTTTTATCAAGTTTAAAGAACATATTTATACAGTTTTATATACTAATGTTAATTAATTAATTGAGACTAACAAAGCATATCCACAGAAAAAAGATGGTGAAGTTTGATTAACATTGTAATCTATAGAAGAGGTGACTATTAAACTGATTAATCATAGAAAATCAGTGTTTACAACTAATAGTTTTAGCTTAAACAATGCATAACAGTTAAAGGAATGGAAAATTAACTATAATAAAATTATGTTGAGACTAACAAAGAAATTTTTAGCATATCAACAGAATAAAGATGGCGAGATTTGATCAACATTCATTTGTATACTATATATGAGGTGATTTATAGTATACTATATATGAGGTGATTTATAAACGGATTAAACATAGAAAATCATTGTTAACAACTAATATTTTTAGCTTAAACAATGCATAAAATTTAAAAGAATCGAACATTAACTATAATAAAATTGTGTTGAGACTAACAAAGAAGTTTTTTGCATCTCCACAAAATAAAAAGGGTGAGATTTGATTAACATAGTAGACTATATATGAGGTGATTTTAAATTGATTAAACATAGAAAATTATTGTTGACAACTAATATTCTGAGCTTAAACAATGCATAAAAGTTCAAGGAATGGAAAATTAACTATAATATAATTGTGTTGAGATTAACAAATTAAAGCAATTTTAGCAAAGAGCCATTTTTGTACAATTATCCTTTGAAGTTTGAAGGAGAAAGAGGGAAAACAAACGCAAGCTAAAGTTTAACATATTTTTCATAAACAAACACTGTTCATGTCATCAAATAGATAAAAAATAATGTCAGGACCGAACAAAAACACTTAAATACACATTCAAAATTCAATAAAAACATTCACCCCACCCACTACAAAATCACAGGACCGCACGTTCTCGATCATTTCCGTTGGGATATTTATTTATTTATTTATTTATTTATCTATTTATTTATTTTTTTATTTATTTATTGGCGTCGTGTAATATAATCACCAGTTTCTGTATCCGATCTGCGCTTATGAAATAAAACTTTCTCTTATATTACATAAAAGATAAATAGCTATAATTTTCACGTCGAGAAAAAGCGCTTTGCGGATTATAATGATAAAATGAGCCTATTATCGTCTGTAATTTCAGACGCTAAACAGTGAGACAAAACCGTGGCCTATTTTTCTTCAGCAACGCAATTTAGTCGGATACTGTTTCCGGTACCATTATCTGCTTGTTATTTGCGGATGGCCGGGTTTTATTGTAGTTACTTTTCTTCATTTAAATGGTAAAGCTATTGGATCACTGAATAATAAGTTAAATTTCTGGTAGCGGTAATCTGTGTTAAGCGGTCACCTATGATAAGCGACATCGTGAGATATACAGCAAACTAAAACGGCGACCGACCTATGATAAACGCCAAAAATGTGATAAGCAGCAGGTTTTAAAATTCAAGGGAAAAACAACATTATTAAACACAATCCGCCTCGTCGCCCCAGCCCCCACCTATTTTTGACTGCCCTCTGCCCTTGTTTTGTATCGTTCTCTATCACCTGCATCATCGAATATATTGTCCGTTGAAAGTTTTTCCAAAACAGAAACAACGCAACAAAATTTAGTATCACGTAATACTCGTGACTTTACTGTCTTCAACATTCATAATTATAAAATTCTGAATTAAAAATGCGCAATGTTCCAAAAAATGAAGACATAAGGAATTGGTCAGTAATTTATGGGTAATATTTTCAAATTTTATTTAAAGATATAATGTGCAGGAATGCATAATCCATAAATGAATCAGATGTTGCTTAGTTTGGTTATATTATTTTGTGCAAGTGAAGAGTATAGAAGGGCTGAAAAGAAATCCGTAGTCAGTCATGGACCCTTGTAAATGTTGAAAGTGATTTGTTCAAACATAATATAAAACCTAATATACGTGGTAAATATTTCAATGTTAATGTAGATGGTAATGTTTTCGTCAAATTGACAAAATAATGGCCAAGAGTTGCTTAAATTCAGCAATGGCCGCACAATGTATTCTAACTAAGGACAATATATTTTATCTACGTAGACTCTGAATGTTCTTTGCTGTAAATGTATAATTTAAACGTCTGGGGGAACTAGAGGTAATGATATAGTAAACCTTTTAATGTAACGATATCTAATTAACAAATATACTCAATGTGCACATTATATTGCTGTTTTTTTATATATCAGATGATTAGTTTATCACATCATTAAAACGGTTGAATTACATAGCTCTCTGTTCCTGAATGAACCAGCTTCTACAAGCAAAATGTGATGAGAGATTTAGAAAACCACAGTTCACTTGAACCTTACATAAAACCCTATCATGTGACCAAATTGCCACCGTGACATAATGCCCGCAGGAGAACTCACACAGATGCAGATGCGGAGCCAATCAACTAAGCCAGGGTTTGTTCCCTCGTTTGATGTAGAAATTGGTGTATGGAATGATTTGCATCCGAACAGTTTTTACATAGCTGCACCGAGTGGTTATTATACGATTTGGATGGCATAAGAATGAAACCGATACTTTTTCATGTAACTGAAGCATGAATACATTCACTAATAAAACATTTCCTTTGTCACATACAATACATTACGATATACATATATATCCTACGAGTACATATCAGTGCGCTTTATGGATTTTTTTCTCATTATAATAATGAATCAAACAGTATCTATGTTTGCCTCCGTCAATGAATTTTGCCAGGGAAGTAAACCCCCGATCAGATTCTTAAAACCGTCCCGAAACTTTGGACCGATCAACACGTACAAAATGAAATTAACTGCATTGTTAGTATACATAAGCATCGTAACAATTGATGCTGTGAACTCCATTATTGGAGCTGCCGTATCCGAGTCCTTTTCAAACCAGTAAGGTTGACCAATTAGATATATTGCAGCTGGAGCAACGCATATAATAAACAAAGCGTTCAAAATTATAACAATTTTGGTATAGGAGGAGGCGGAATCTGACGAATCCCGCCGATTGAAAACACGGACTGTCTCCTGCTGTGACGTAGTCACTTCTGCACCGTTTTTTCTCAGTTTTATCAAGATCGCTCCGTTGCTGGCTATGAGAATAATGCAAGGAATGGCAAACATTAGGCACAAATCTAACCACGGCCACACGTTAAACATGAAATGAAAGTAGTCGTCCCGGGCCCCACAATTTACCCAGTTATGTGTACCATTTCCTGGATCTATCTGCAGCTCATATCCATACAACAAGTGACTGTTGACACACATGAAAAGTAACACCATCAGTACCACAATCACTTTAGCCCGAAAGTGTGTGCACAAATTACGAATTTTATGAGGATGAAAAACACTTATGCACCTTTCTAATGTCACAAGAACCAGAAGCCAAGGAGATATCTGTAGCAAGGTATACACAGAGTAAATATGAAGTTTGCAAACTACATTCGCAGTTGCCCTGATATCAAGGTTAAAAACTAGATAGATCCAGTTCTTCATCATTGCTATTGTTAGACTCAGTATGTCAGCTACAGATAATGTTAGTAAATAAACTAATGTCGATGATTTCTTAAATCTTCTCAACACACATATTGTTAAAATGTTTCCTAACACACCAAATGATAACAAAACAGGTGGATATAAGATATTGATCCAACGAGTGGTGCATTCTATAGGTAGACACATATTGCTGTCAGAATGTAACGATTAATTCAAATAAACACGGTACACTGGAATTCTTCAAATACACCAATATTTCAAATCTCTTAATAAAAACAGCACTAGAACGTTAATTATCTCGTCATTAACATAATTTTGTTTTTATGTGAGTATTGTAGAATAACAAATCATTTCTATGTAACGTAGATAACGTGTTCAAAGTTACGTAAGTTTACAAAGTGACGTACGTATTCACCTTCTTTATATCCTATCCTCTCAAGAACTATATTTCCTATATAAAACAACGCTGTTACTTTGGCCATCTGTCATCGAGTTCTGGTCTTAATCCACAGCACACAGCGTGTCATATAGGGTGTCTCTCTCCGTCCCCAAAGAAACCTTTAAAGTGATTTAAAATTTGTCTTTGCGATTTTGTAACACCAACGTCTTTGGCTTCTAATTAATCAGTATATTGAAGGTTCCATTCAATTAACTATCGCCCCGTGCTACTGGTTTCCACAACAACACATTTTGTCCATTACATCTGTTTTAATATAAACGTATCAAATAATACCACAGCTATAGCAAGCTGGTATCTGAAAGCACAATTAATTGCTCACCATCTCTCCACTATCACATCACTTTGGCAGGTATTATTAATTCGCAGTGATTCAAAAGATATATTTTTTAAACACATGTGTTCGTGTATTTCATTTCGCGAGTACATCTGCACCAGTAATACACACCATATCCTTAGAAAACAATTCCCCGTAAAAAAAATTAAAAAAAAGAAGAAGAAAACTTGTCTACCTTTTTTTTTACAACTCACTTTACAAAACGGAAGTTCCCCATTACTTATTGGAGCATCCTCTTGATATATCGGTTTCTTCCTTCATTATCGTAAATAATTATCAACCATCCTTTTTTTTTGCACATATTATCCAATGTACACTAACTGCGAATAGCAATGCCTTGTCCTGACACTATCGAAGAATAATGCAGCTGAGTACTGAATGTTAAAATCTCAACTGCCCGCTATCCCGTATTGACATACGGCGAGGTATAGGATACACAAAAAATAAATGCTATGCTATATGCACGTATATTGAGAAGAAAAATAAACATAGAGTTATATCACAGCATTGTACTAGATTCGCGGGTGAAGTCACGTCTGTGTTATTTCTGTGTTTAACATTACTGTTGTCATAAACAGATACAGATGAATTCACCATTGATAAAAATCATCATAATTTTATCAAAAGCAATAAAATAGACTGGATGTGTATGGGCGGAACTAAACTCTACGTTAAAAAATTGACAATGGGACTAATCAAAGACAGCACTAATTTGCATAATTACACGGACGATTGTACATAATTTTGACATATTTATAATGCAAACTATTACATAGATATATATCGAACATATATTTAAACAATAAGTTATCACTCCATTACCAGCATTCATTTTTCCATTTACAAACATTCAATTTTTCATATTATACGAAATATAGTTTTGCAATATGAAGAAAAATCGATTTATTTTGTCGTCGAGTGTTTTAGGATTTTTTTGTCAATATGCACAAGTCATAATAATAAAGATATCTTATTTATACAAAGGTACGGCCGGATGTTAAAGGCATATATAAACAAGTCAGGATGAAGTTACATTTTAGTATTTAATGTCAAGATAATTATATTCTTTAAATATATACTTCAACATGCAATACTGTAAATCCACATGTACCTGTATATCATGTATGTTCCTATATAGTATGATGTACTTATATCTACTCCACAGGGGCCATATTCAAAATACATCTTAAGATTTTTATCTTTAAATAATAAAAAATCTGAAATTTGAGGCTATTGTTTAAGGAAATTCATAAGTTGTATTCAATAAACCTTTTAACTTAAGATTTTCCTTAAATATACTAATATTATTTCTCCTTAACTTTAAGGAAACCAAATAGCTTCCTTAAATAGTTGTCAATATTGAAGATTTGTATTTCTGTTTTATGAACAGGCAAGAAGGAATTTTCATAGTTTAAAGTTTTATTTTCGAAAAATTATCTCCTTGCGGCTAATTTCCCCATCATTTGCACCCAAAATAAACACGACAGCGTCCACAGAGTAATGAATACGTTGAATAAATTCTGAATTTCCCATCTTCCTCTCAAAAATATCATACAACATTGTATTTGATGTGTATGTCACTTGAAGGTATTACGGAAAAACCAATAGTATAGCAACATGTTAAATTTGTAATTGGTTTTCGCGAATGTAAATTAACGGGACGACTTGACATGACTTGACTATTTGAGTTTACTCTCGCTTCGACAGTATTTCAGTCATATAGCGACGTCCAGGTTGAGGAAGACCCCGAATGCACGGAGGCTTTCTGGCAGAACCACCGACCTAACGCAAGCCAGCTGGAAGGCTTTCTCACAGGAAAATCCGAATGACCCTGCCGGGATTTGAACCCACGTGGTGAGGGGCTGAGTGAGCATGTCTTATGAAGTTCGCAACATTTAAAATTACAATTTTGTTTTTTGTCTAATTTAACAATTCAATCTAATCAAAAACCGCGTCGAGCAATTTTTAGAACCTTTTCTTTAAACCCGGTAATTCCATTTTGTTTGTATACTCCAAGTTGATATAATGAAAAAAGCTTCATTTCCTTATTCAAAATAGGCTTATGTTTGAAAAGAGAATTTATTAGTTGAGTTATTCTGCATTTAATCTGCACTTTATACCTCCGAAATAACGAATTTCTTATCGAAAACAGCTGATTTTCTATCGGAATACATGTAGTGAACAATCGATTTTTAAACGGTCGATCATATGCGGTCTTCTACCGTTGATTTTATCTACAAATATTTTTGTTTGTTTGTTTGTTGTTGTTGTTTTTGTTTGTTGTTGTTGTTTTTTTTGTTGTTGTTGTTGTTGTTTTTTTTGGGGGGGGGGGTTAACGTCCCACCGACAGTATATCAGTCATTGGAATGCTTCCACACTGCAGTATCACGTCGTAGACATTAGGCATGATAATACACCCAGTCACATTATCCTGAAACCGGGCCAATCAGTCCTGGAACTACCCCCATATGCTGAGCGCCAAGCAAGGGAGCTATACCAGTGCCATTTTTACATAACTTTTGGTATGTCGCGGCCAGGGAACGAACCCACGACCTCCCGCTCCCGAAGCGGACGCTCTAACCACTCGGCCGGAGGCGGTTTATCTACAATGACCACGAAGACGGAATTAAAACACACAAACTCCTGCTCGCAATCGCATACACAATTAACAACAGTTATAATGATATAAGTATTGAAATAAAGTTCTAGTTTAAATATACTTTAATTTGGACTACACATATATAATATTATGCAGTTCTATGGCCGAGTGGTTACTATCAAATAGCCCCTGACTGTTGTTGGTTCGAGTTCCAGCTGCGTGTCTCAAGGTTTCTTATAACCGACATGCAGTAGGTCGCTGGTTCAACTCGGATGCCTCTGTGCCTCCACCTGCAATATACATGTATAAATGAAATACTGTCGCAGAGACAGCAAACTCAAGCGCAATATCTGTAATATGATTTGTACAAACATCACCGACATTGGTTACTTCTGTAGACTGCAAGGTGATGAATATAAAGCACATATAAAGTGTGCGGACGGTAAGTGCGTAACTTAAACCAACGACCCCTTGAGAACAACGTGGTCTTCGACTAAGATAACGGGACGGAAATTTCTACCCACACTCCATCCCTTACCCCCTTACCCCCTCAGACGTAGTTCCTAATGATTGTGCCCATTACTTCTGACACTATTAAAGTGTGGACGGAGAACACATGTTCCAAGTGCTGGTCTCGAATCCAAAACCAACATAACACTATCATGGCGCACTGCCGATTCAGCTAACTGGGTGTATTGTCCTATTTACAATACAATACAAAAACACGGCGATTATAATCAAAATCACATAAAATAATGACACAGACAGACAGACAGACAGACAGTATATTTTATTGACGTAAACTTTACAGTTTCTTGTCATATCATGTATATATGTATAAATATAAATAGATAATCAAATGATCAAGTGTAAATAAATCAAATACATCATGCAAGGATTCACTTATTCTTTGTCATAAATCAAACAAATCATGCAATGATTCACTTATTTTTGTCATATTTTTTCAATACATTTATGGAGGATGGACTGTAAAAAAGATTAAAATTAATACATGAAAACAAATAAAAATACTATTGTAATTACAAATAATTATCGAAAATTATATAGCTTCAAAGACAAATTTACTGAGTTTGAATATATCATTTCTATTAGATGAAGACATTAATTGAACAAATTTATACCTACTTGGACGTTTTATGTAATAATTCTTAATGTACATTTTTCTAAGATTTACATATTCAGGACATACCATAATAAAGTGATATTCATCTTCAATATCCCAAGCATTACAAGGTGAACAATATCAATGCGCTCTTTCTGTTCTATTTTGGTCATATCGTCCTGTTTCAATTCTTAATTTATGTGAAGATAGTCTCATTTGTGCTAAAACTGTTCTATTTTTGGCCATATCGTCCTGTTTCAATTCTTAATTTATGTGAAGATAATCTCAATTGTGCTAAAACTGTTCTAAATTTACTTGATAAAATATCCAAATATTGTTCAGCTCCAAAGTCTTTTTTGAAACATTTATAAGTGCATAAAGTATTACAATTTACCATAGTGTTATACCAGTTCTTTCTAAATACATATATCATTCTAGATTTAAATGAAATATGGAAATTCTTAAGATCTATACTGTATGGATTACTCTAAACATGTGAGAATCCATAACTATCTAACACAAATTTAACATCAAATGCCCAATTCTTTCTACTGTTATTCGCTGAGTCTGAAAGACTTCTATACAAAGTGGTAATAAGAATATTTTTTGAAGATAATACCTTACACCAAATTTTTATTGTACGTGTATATCTATTAATAAATAAAGGGTATCTACCTAATTCACCATAAACTCCCATGTTATTTGTTGACGTCTTTCATTTCACAAAATTTAAGATGAACACGCTCAATTGTTTTAGATTTACCAAATCCCCATATTTCACTACTGAAGTTCAGAATATCGCCAACAAAAGCATCGAAAAGTTGACATTTAACACTTGTTTTTAACTGATATTTTTTCAAATTATTTAAAAGCACATTTAATGCCTTTAGACCTTTACCAGCAAGCGTTTCCTGGTTTAATACAAAAGTTCCATTGTAATTGAAAACAGTTCCCAAATAATTAAACTTATTTACTACTTCTATTTCACACCCATCATATAACCATTTCATTAAGTAAAAAAGGAACAGAACAGAAGTTAATTGATTGTCACAAGCATACATACCTCATTGACATAAATATAGAACTTCAATATGCATGCACAATAACACAGAAAAATAAATAGATGTTACAAACAAGGTTATCTCATATACATTTAGTGAGAATGTTTTGATAAAGGAATGCTAGATATACTTTATATCTGTAATTAACATTCATAAGTATTAAATTTGATTAATTTCTCTTGTTCGAAAAGCTTTTATACAATAAATAGCTAATTTTATCATAACTGAAACATTTGTTGCTTTCATTAATTCAGTGAATTTTACGACGCTAGGGTGTGTATAATAGTATCGTGGAATGTAAGATTTTCTTAAGTTTAAATACATTGGACAAATTAAAATGAAATGATACTCGTCTTCAATATCATTAGTATTGCAAAAGTTACATTTCCATCTTCTCTAACGCTTCTTATTCGACTATGTCTACCTTGTTCAATATTAAGGGTATGAGAAGATAATCTTAACTTAGCTAAAATTCTCCTATATTTTAAATTTTCTTATATACTCAAATATGGTGTACGTTCAAAAACAGTTTTAAATTCGCAGTATAGATACAGCGAGGAACTATTCCTAATGCCTTCTCTCCACTGAGTAATATATATCTCTCCTAATCTAGTTCTAAGTAATGGGATAAAACTCTTAATATCCACCGATTCAGGAAACCACCACACATCTGTAAAACCATTATTTTGTAATATATCTCTAACTTTCGACGACCAGTTTACTTTACTATCATTCTCTTTCAGTGTTTTTCTTTGATCTAACAATATGTAGTACAATATGCAATTTTTACTTTTATCTTGATGCAATGTTATGAAATATTTAATTATTCTAGCATGTCTTTCAATAATAAGTGGAAATCGTCCAAGTTCGCCATATACAGCTAATGAATTTGTAGATCGCTTTACCTTTAAAACATATTTACAAAGTTTTCTGTGAACTCTTTCAATTACACCAGCTTTATTGAACCCCAAAACTTCTGAATTGTAATTCAAAATAGAGAGAACATACGCGTTAAACAAATTAAACATAATATTAACCGGCACCTGTGTTTCTCTTAACAATGATTTTAACGAATTTAAAGAGCGTATTGCTTTACCAGCAAGAGTATTTGTGGCTTTCATAAAGGCCCCCCCCCCCCCCCCCCGTTTGAAAATACAATACCCAGGTAGTTAAAACTACTCACCACCTCTAGCTCGTGTCCATTATATAACCATTTATCATTTTGCCCTACAGCCCCTCCTTTTTAAAAGATCATTATTTTAGTTTTTTCAACATTTACCGTTAAGCTCCATTTTTTACAATACACGCTTAAACTATCGAGTGATTTTTGTAGACCTTCTTTTGTTTCCGAAACTATCACAGCATTATCTGCAAATAAGAGTAGATATATACATATTTGATCTATGTTTATGCCAGCTTCCGTGTTCTCTTGTAATGATAGTTTAATATCATTCAAGAAAAATGAAAATATTATCGGTGAAGTTATCTCCCCTTGGAATAAGCCAACATTACTATCAAATATACCAGGTACTGAACCCCTATGCTTAACACATAATTTAACCTCCTGATACATTGACCGTAATAATGTTAAAAGTTTTCCATCAATTCCTGATTTTATCAATTTATACCATAGGCGCTGTCTATTTATATAGTCATACGCTTTCTAAAAATCAATAAAACAACAATACAATTTATTCCTATTATTCAATTGCTTATCTATCAAAGCATTTAAAATAAATACTGGATCAACAGTGCTATAATTACTTTTAAAACCAAACTGTGCGTCTGTAATAATATCGTTTTCTTTTGCCCACTTTTGTAACCGATTGTTTATTAATGTAATGAATAATTTTGCAAAACAACTTATCAAAGTTATGCCCCTGTAATTATTTGGATCTGAGGTTTCACCTTTTTTAAATATTGGTATAATAACACCTGTTGACCATCTATGTGGAAACTCTTGTTTAGATAATATATGATTGAAAAATCATTCTAAGGGTTTAATAATAATGTCACTTCATTCTTTAAAATATTAATATAATATGTTATCCATAGAACATGCTTTATTATTACCTAATCCATTTATTACCATGCGTATTTCGTTTCTCGAAAACGGATGATCCAATTCTTCAAAGGTAGTTTCGTTTGCAAAATAATTTTGCAAAAAGTCATTACTCTCATTATTGGTCTCAATATTAGTGTTCGATGTAATATCCTCAAAATGGCTTTTAAACTCATCGGCCGAAATATTTACTCCAACTTGTTTACTTGACTTGTTTTTAAAAATACTCCAAAATTCCCGTGTTTTTTTCCGCCTTAGATCATTCATATTTTTACTTTTTGCTTTATCATAATTATACTTTGATCTACGAAATTGATACTTATTATTCTTTTTACAAGAGAACATTTAATTTCTATTTTCCGCCGTTGGGTTTCTGTTAAATTGATTTAATGCATTTCTATAAACTTGTCGTTTTCTTTTACATTTATCATCGAACCAGTCTTTACTATTTGTATTCAGCACAAAGTTCTTCCTATTTGTTCTTGTTTTAATTTCAAAAAAATGTTTTCCCTTTTCATGTAAGAAATCAGTGAAAATGTGTGTAAGTTTGTCAACACTACCATTATTTCCTATTTCGGATATTAATTTTTGTTCAAGGTTAATATGTATATCGTTCTCTACCGCCTGTCTTAAAGCGTCTCTGTATTTTGCATTAAATTTGTAATAGCTGTCTGTACATGTTTTATCATATAAAGTATCCACATTCATATTTGTTCGCAAAGAAAATGTTAACGGCGCATGATTAGAGAATTCATTGAACTTGTGTACCGAAAAATCCGTTAAATTGAAAAATTTTCATGCGCCGTAAGCAAATAATCTCCAACACTTTGACCGTTTATGTGTTAGGCATGTCCAGCTACCTGGATCGCCATTCAGACGTCCATTAACAATGCGTATATTTGTTGACTTACAAATGTCCAAAATATTTTCTCCGAACCGGATTGAGGTACAATCGTGCGAGACTCGAGGTAAAGGTTAATCGATCATCATTACGTCATCAAGCGGCAGAGGGCGGTCATTGTTTATATAGTCACACTTTGTACCTACTCGCGCGTTCATGTCCCCGGCAATAAATACTTTCCCCAAATCCCCAAATAAATTTATATCTGTCTCTAATTGACATAAAATATCAACTTCATACAACTGGTGTATTGGCGATGATTCTGGTGCAATGTAGACACAACCCATGTATATGTCGTCTTTGATAGTGAAAAAAATATTATCTACTTTAAGCCATACGAGACTGTCAATATGATTTTTTATTACTTTGATACCATTAATCTGAAAACTTATTAGTCCAAGTCTCACTTAAAAATATTATGTCATACCCATAAATAATGTCCAGAAAATCTTGTGATGATTTTTTAAGACTCGAAAGTCCTTCAACATTCCACGTCAACAGTTTAAAACACTCTCACGATCATCCTAGTCACTAACACCACCAAGATACAGTTGATTGTTGATACATAAGTTATCAACACGAATACATGCGTCTTAGCCATTTTGTCGAGCTTTCAACATGATGGGAACCAACTTTCGTCTCGTCTCCATTATGTCACGGGGGAATTGCTCTGCAATGCCGAAATGCGTCCCTTTCAGGCGGTTGGCTGATCTCCGAACTTGTTCCCGATCTGGATAATATGCAAATTTGGCCACTATTGGTCGAATTTTGTCCGTTTTGAATTCTCCCACACGATGTGCTCGATGTAGCCTTATATTCTGAGATGCACCCTCAGTTGATAGTTTTTCTTCTATGAATGTTAGTATTTTTTGCTCACATGTTCGTCCTTTTCTTCTGGTATTCTATAAAATAACAAATTGTCCCACATGCTGCGACATTTTAAGTCCTGTATCTCTTCTCTCATTAACGATTCCCTCTCTTTCTGTTCATATTCATAAGATTTCATTTTCTTTAATAGGTCATCTATCTGCTTTTGTTTTTTGTTTACATCCTCCAGTATACTGCTATCAAAACATTGGCTCTGATCTAAATCCCGGACTTTCTCTTCCACTTTTTTGACTCTTTGATCTAAGCAGTCCATTCTTTTCGTAATAGTGTTTATACATGATTGGTTAGAATCCAGCTGGTTCAGTTTTTTGTCCATAGTATCTAGTTTACTCATGATAACGGACAGTATGTCACTCTGTTGTCCTCCAGGGGGACTGGGTGTGGAATGTCGTGTAATCAGGGGGGAAAGGTCAAATACACTATTACATGAACATACATGAACACGATTGCATAATGACACCAGTGACACCAAGTATAAGCTGTCTACCAGTACAAATACCAGACACGAATGACAGGTTATGATGCAAGAGAGAAGAGAGTGAGAGTATATAAGCTAAACAGAACAGAGAGAAGTCTAGTCTGGGCTAGTTAGCCAGAGAGAAGTCTAGTCTGGGCTAGTTAGCCATGTACGCCATTTGTAAAGACTAGGTTAACTATTAACCTGTCGATGGTATATATAATAAAGTTACTAGTTGGCTAAACCTATCTTCGTTATACTTAAGTCCCAGGACTCACAGTGTTACACTACACAAGGACTATCTTGGTGCCGTGACCAGGATCTTACCGTATCAACGCAGAACACAACGTCGAAGTACTACTCCATACGTCAAAACTTCCAAGGTTAGTGCCTTTTTCTTGATTCATTACAGTTTGGTTAAAATTCTCAAATGGCTAAACATCAACTCATACGTGCAGTTCAAACTTTGTCTGATAGGTTAGGTCACTTACATTTTACAAATAATATTCCTCCATTTCACGGAGACCCACTTGAATGTCGTGAATGGATATCTAATGTAGAGAAATGCTCCGTCATAGGGGGAATGCCTGATGAGCAAACAAAGCTTGTGGCATACAACACTTCCCGCGGTCCAGTTTCAAATTTTTTACGTAGGTATATAAGAGACACACCAAATGCAACTTGGCTTGAACTTAAGAGAGAGCTCCTTACTAAATTCAGTCATGGGCATGATAACCGTCATAATTTCGCTATACTAAAGAAAATAAAGCAACAGCCGAATGAAACCATTCAACTTTTCGCTGAACGTTTAGCCTCTCTCGCTGAGGAAACTTATGCAGGTTTCGATAGGAATCTCGCTTTGATTGAGCGTCAACTAGTAGGATCTTTTATCGAGGGTCTCAAAGACGAAAATGTTAGGATCAAACTACTTCGCGATAATCCCGGAACACTTCAGTTAGCTGTTAATTTAGCGGTCTCTGAACACAACATAACAAATCGTTTCCCACACACACAATCCGATCACCGCCGATATGCACATTCAGATAGCTCTACCCCAGATACACATGGTCATGAGCCGATGGATATTAGCCATTTACGCCGCGGCAAATTCTGTAAATATTGCCGACGACAGGGTCACCATATTTCAGAATGTCGTCAACGTGCTCGGCAGATACACGCTGTCCAACGACAGTCAGTTTCACAACGTCCTATACCTCATGGCACATTTCACCGCTCAGGTCAGCAAATAGTTTGCTACAACTGTCAACAAATAGGTCACACACGACAAACAACAGCGCCACTATACATCCACATCTATACTACATACGGTCCGACGACATTTCAAATCCGACAACAAACGACCCACCATGACGTTCATCCCGAAGGCTTCCTTTAAAATTCACCGCCACATCAATCCATCTACACTAAACAGCGTCTGGCCCGACGACATTCCACATCAAACAACAATCGACCCACCATGACGTTCGACCCGAGGGATGCCTTTCATACTTAATGCCACGTCAGTCAGCTACTTCAACACGTTCAACGTCCACTACAGGCCTGAGCTATACTAGACAGTCATTCACAATCTACACTCTCCAAACGCACCCAACGAGCAACAGAATCCGCACCAAAGAGGCTGGGCAACTTACCAGCTTACCTATATAAAGATACGCTACAGGAGCCATATGGGAGCCGCCTACACTAGATCAGTCAACACATCACATAGACGCCCGTGCCTCACAACACATTAACAACGCCGACACCCATGCCATACGACGCGACGCCGTTCCACACAACGCCCAGCACAACGCCATAACTCTACATACACTTAAATACAACGCCAGAGGCAACGCAACGATAGACGATAACTACGCAGCCATAGACGACCACAACGATAGACGATAACAACACAGCCATAGACGACCCCAGCGCGAATTCTATTTAGCACAACGCCATAACTCTACATACACTTAAATACAACGCCAGAGGCAACGCTACGATAGACGATAACTACGCAGCCATAGACGACCACAACGATAGACGATAACAACACAGCCATAGACGACCCCAGCGCGAATTCTATTTTACCTTTTGTTCATGTTATCTTATTTTGTTTGTATATGTATTGTTCAATTTAGTTAGGTTTTCAGTTTTAGTCAAGTTCACCCTTATCTTATTTTTTTTTGGTTCACGGTGTTTTCTTTCCCTTTTCAGGGCTATTGTTGTATATACCTTTCCCTTCCATTTTTGTTCTTACGCCAATATGTATTCTTAATTTTTCTTTATCTCTCATCCAATTTAAGTTATCCTTAACTTTCGTACCTTGTTGTCAGTCCTTATGCAATCGCACAAACATGTAATACGAGTCCTTATTTTCATTTCTTTTTCTTCTCCCGAAATTCATTTGACTCACGTCAGTCAAACACTTTTTCACCCGTTTTTCTATCCGCCACACCACACATGCCCACTTTTTTTTTTCATCATTTTTTTTACATAAGCATGCGAGGTGTGTCGTGTAATCAGGGGGGAAAGGTCAAATACACTATTACATGAACATACATGAACACGATTGCATAATGACACCAGTGACACCAAGTATAAGCTGTCTACCAGTACAAATACCAGACACGAATGACAGGTTATGATGCAAGAGAGAAGAGAGTGAGAGTATATAAGCTAAACAGAACAGAGAGAAGTCTAGTCTGGGCTAGTTAGCCAGAGAGAAGTCTAGTCTGGGCTAGTTAGCCATGTACGCCATTTGTAAAGACTAGGTTAACTATTAACCTGTCGATGGTATATATAATAAAGTTACTAGTTGGCTAAACCTATCTTCGTTATACTTAAGTCCCAGGACTCACAGTGTTACACTACATGGAACACATAGCAGGGTTCCACATAGGGATAGGGATGTTACCAATCTGTCCATTCTGATTAAAATTACCCATAGGAGACATGGGAAGTAGAGGGCTCGCTTGATAGGTGAATTGTTGGCCTTCCTGGCTTGTTTTTCCGGAGCTATCCGACATCTCGTCTTTTTTATTCACCTTTGCCGTTTTCCGCCTTTTAAGTGGGGTTTTATCCCTTTGTTCTCCAGGTGACAATTTACCTTTTTTTCCATTTTTTCGTCATCTGTGCCCATATTAGTCCATCTGTCTATTAACCGTTTACACTAAACACTCCTCCTCACTAAACATACCACTTATTCCATATTTTTTTGTTTCACAAACCTTGTTAAATCCGTATTTTCCGGTTTTTTTTATTTTTCACAACAATATTATATGTCCATACTCTGCGCATGCGCATTCTCATCAGTAAAATAGGACCACGATTTCTGAACACCATAACCTTAGTTTTATCAACATTAACTTTTAATCCCCATTTATCACAATAATCTTTTAAAAGACCTAACCTACATTGCAATTCCTCTGGGCTTTCAGCCAACATAACCATATCATCCGCAAATAAAAAAGCAAAATAACTGTTACATCATCAATCGTTAAAGGACACGTAGTATCATTCTGCAAAAATAATTCAAGATATTCAATGAAAAGAGCGAATAATATAGGCGAAATGACCTCGCCTTGTTTAAGGCCGATGGAACAATCAAAATATTCTGAAAAAGAATTACATCCTTTTACACATGACGTTACTTGAGCATACATATCTTTTAATATTCTTAACATTTTACCATCAACACCTATTTTATACAATATAAGCCATAACGCATTTGAATATACACTATCAAAAGCACGTTTTAAGTCTACAAATGTACAATACATTTTTTTCTTTTCATTTAAATGTTTTTTTCAATTAATGCATTTAAAATACATAGCATATACAGTAGAACGACCCTTGCGAAATCCAAACTGTGCATCACTTAATATCTTAATATATAATTACTTTCGATCCAATCATTAAGTCTATAATTCAAAACCCAGTAAAAAAATTTGAAAGACAGCTGACAAGTGTTATACCTCTGTAGTTATTGACATCACAAGGGTCATTCTTTTTAAACACAGGGACAATAATTCCTCTAGATCACTGTTCTGGAAAATGACCTGAACTTAGAATAGCATTGAATAAATCCACTAAATATGCTGATATAATATCAAATGACTCCATAAAATATTCATTTAACAATTCATATTCTCCAAAAGACTTATTCCTTTTTAGACATTTAACAACTCTTTCTATCTCAGATGCGCATATAGGCAAATCTAATTCCTTTAATTTACAATCATTATTATCAAAATCGTGCAAATGATCAAATTATTCACACTCTTCATTAAGTACCTTGGAAATATCACTATGTAAACCTGAAAAATAATCGTAAAATTCACCTATAGGTATATCATGAGAACTCGACGATTTACGTTTACAAAACAATCTCCAGAAATCTCTAGGTTTACTATATCTTAAACGTTCAATATCATTTTTCTTTTTCTTTCAATGTAAGTTGCGTTTCTTTCGTACTAGTTTTTTGTATGAAGACTTATGGTTAAACATAGCTATTCTATTAATATCTGATTTGTCACTATTATATAAATTTAAATGATTAAAATAGTTTCTTTTAGCCTCTGCACAGTCAGAATCGAACCACTCAGCCTTCTTAAAGGTACATTTATTATCACATGACTGGTTATTTTCAGAATTGACCTTCACGTTATGAAATAATGGTTTAGCCACACCATTAAGTATACTAGTAAAATCTTCAACACATTTATTTAAACCATTAAAGTTACCAATCAAACCCCTACGAAAGTCATTTTGTAGCTGATCATTCCGTATAATACTAGAGCGTTCAAGCGGACCATTCTCGTGGTGCATTGAACATAAAATAACAAACGACAACAAACAATGGATAGTTCCCTGACCCTTACTTTTATTTGAATAAAAATCACATCGTGCAGACGCTAGTCTCAGATTGATATGTGTCAAAGCCAATCAAATCGGCGCCTACAAAATTGTTAGGTATAACCAGGGGAAGTAACTACATCAATATTATATGGAAAAAAATACAAGACGGTATCCTGTTTGGAGAACTAACACACAGTCCCGAGAGTGCCAAATCAACTTCCTTTTGTTCATGCTTTAATTCTGGTATCCGTAATTTAGTAAGAACTTCTTTCACAGAAGTTGTTGAGGCATCCATTTTGAATGTTTTACCGAAGTCAGTTGGAAAGGCATTATTGAACTGGTTTAAACTCGAGCGCTTGTTTATGCATTATAAATTACATCAAGGGTCAATCTGACGCGACCTTTAATGCGATGTTGTCAGATCCTAATCGCGGATAGTAGAGGAGCGCAAATTAGGATATGATTTTTATGAGATTGCTATATCCACTAAGCATTTGAGGTAAGTAGCTTGATCTATCTGAACCCATTAAATGACATGTAAATCCTGTTCCCCCTGAAATGAAACCGAAGCATGTGTACGTCACGTTTTACAATTTAGGTTCACAATAAAGTATAACAGGAAACTGTCGCTCAAAATCTTGTGTCACAAATTTACGAAGTCTTATTCGGGTCACATAAGTCCTATCTTCTCGTAATGTTGTTGTATTGGGGTTTACCGTCGCTGCGATAGTATTTCAATCATAAAACGACGTCCAGCAAATTACAGGTGGAGGAAGACCCCAAGTACATAGAGGTACCCGGGTAGAACCACCGACCTACCGCAAGCCAGCTGGAAGGCTTCCTCACATGAAAAATTCGAAGTCCCTACCGGGATTCGAACCCACAGCGGTGAGGGGCTGAGAGATTTGTAGTCCATGACTGTAACCGCTCGGCCACGGCGGCCCCTCTCGAAATGTCGCATGTACACAAGACATATTGACATGCGAGGTTTAACGATACTCGCGATGTTCATAGGGCGCTAAATATCGTCATAATCCTAGGATGTCTTTCGGAACTTTGAAATTTGGCACTCTTTCGTCTAAAGGTAGTTTAGCAAAATTTCTCACCGTGTCATTTTGTGCTGTTGAGTGTCGAATGGGGTGAGTTTGGCGAGCGTAGTATCTAGTTAGCACTGGGGTAGTTTCCTTTAGCACAGTATGCACGTGCCTACACATATTTTCTCTAAGATATAACAAGAAACATCCTTAACCAAGAAAAGATTAAAACAAAAAGTTTTAATGGACGGCTTATAATAAGCATACTGTCCCCCTCTAATTCTCTTTTCTGCTGTTTTGGCCTTATAATCTAACCTGCCTATGCACAGGACCTCGTATTAAATGTAAAAAAAAAATAAACAAATAATAATGACCTCTCTTAATATTATTTATATATAGAGAGGCAGTCATTACTTTATAATTTTCCCACCATGAGTCCCGAGTCTCTCTAGGCTTAAAAATATGATTCGTAATTAAGTAACATTTTCCATATATGTTATGGCATCTTGTGGATGCATTGAAATTTAAACTTTGAATCCTGACAGCGAAACATTACATCTAAGATGAAAAGTGCATGGGTAAAAAAAATAATTGGAGAGGTCATTTTTTTACTCTCTTTTTTAAACTAGGAATAATAATTTTAAAAAAATCGACCTCTCCATATATTATTTTTACATACAGAGGCCATTTTAATATATTTTTATTTTTGTTTAACTTTTATGTTTAAATCAAAAAGAAGCAAATACAAATTAACAAAATAAAGGCTGTATAAAATTACAATTTAAAACAAACTATACAAATATAAATCAAGAATTTCCAAAAAAATAAGAATTTGGAAAAAAAAAATCCCAGCTGGAATTGAACTCATGACCTCTTGAAGGGAAAAAGTACCGATCGATGCTCTTACTAACTGAGATATTTTCACAAGTTCGGAAAACGTGTGTAAATAAGGCTATAGATAATCAACCTGATCAAAACAGCAGGACTAGCACTACACAGACAATTGTACTGTATTGATATCTACACTATGCGTTCTTAATATTACGGTTACATATTAACAAGATAAACATTACGCATTACTTATCCCACCCATCATGTAATAATTAAAAAAGAGGACGTGAAATGTGCAATGTCCAGACCGAAGAGCGAAGCGATAAGTAGGTCATGACCGATATGTATGTAAACATCATTAAAATACATACATCAAAATTTCGTGAACACGAAGTATATGTTTCAGCTAGTTGTCATCTCAACAAACAATGGCGCGTGACTCATTTCCGTGTGTATAGTAATTTCTACCGATGAAAATCGATAAAATACTCATTCAGCAATGTCTTACGTCATGATCCTCAAGTAGGTCAAAAGAGGGGTTAAACAGCTACGCCGAAAATGCATACAAAAAAATGAAGTTATAAGCCTCAACACCATATCCCTACTATTTTCAAATTCGCAATGCTTGTATAAAGACGGGGTGCTCTTTGTTTTCAGCTATTAAGTTACTATACTTGGTTTATCATTTTATTGAACCTACTCCTACGCTTTTTCCCATTTATATTTCTTATATTTATATCTGTATATTTTGTGATTGAAAATAAAACATTCAAGGTTATCAGCAGTGGTGGTCCATGTTACACTATTTATGTGTTTTAGTTTACATTTTAACTGTTATACAAAAAGGCTATGTACACCATACCTTTTAAAGAAACATCCTTATCGTTTTGCATTACGGTATTTACGGTATTTTAATTTTATGATAGAGGCAAAAAGCAATTACCTTTGAGTGCGAGAGTGGTTAGGGGTAAATATTTTATTTACGACAGAGAATAATACATTATTTAGATGTAGTTAGCTATCAGACATTAATTGTAATTATAAACGAAACTTTATGATCTACTTTTGTAATTTATGCAGCGGTCTGGCGTAAATTGTGTTTGTTTTAGGATCTACCTTTATATAATTTGAGGGAGTCTGTCAACAGGATGTTTAAAAGGTCTATGTACAATGTTGAAATAATAGATTTATTAGTTTTAGCCATTTTCGGTGTTAGAACAGTAAGAGTGGTTTCGATCGAAAGCTCGAAGTCTGGTGCAGTTATGAAACGAACAAAAGTCAAAAGTCTCGTTCGGCACAGCACAGTATCAATCAGCTGTACAATTAAGCACATTAAGTTGAACTGTCGTGAAGCCAATGACAGCTTCAGTTAGAAAAATATGAAACTTTATTGTCTGTCCCACGTGTATATCAGCAAAAATGAATAATTAACACAGATTTCTGTCGAAATTATAACCTTAAGTGATTAGATACGATACAGACTTTGATGTAGGACTACATACCCGTCACTTTGGAGTCATTTCAGGAAATGACTTAAGTGGTACATAAGTGGGTATTGACGTCATCAACGTCATGCGGCGATGCGTCATACGTTAAGCGGTCACGCGGCGATGCGTCATACGTTAAGTGTATAGGGTCGAGTACCGACGCCGATTCAAAACTGACGGTTACGTTTTGAAACGAACTCCAGTGTACCAAATTTTGGATTAAATACATCAACAACGCCATTGATATTTTAACTGTTAATAAACTGCGTTATTTCGACGTCACGTTTGCGCGTGTGTGGTGAAGGAATTACAAGAAGGAAAATACAAATATTTTGTTAATAAAATTGGTTCAACGTATTTTTGAACGATTTGTTTACTGCCCAAAGATGTACACTCATTTACGTTTGAAGTTGCCTTAGGAACACTCCACTTTTACTTTTCTTCAAACGGGAAATGATCTGAGGACTTATACCGCCAGACCGGAATTGTGAACTTACATGTCACATGTGGCGGCGGCGGCGTGACATGTAAGTTTACATGCGCCTTGGCGGCGGCGGCGTGTCATGTAAGTATACATGCGGCGGCGGCTGCATGTAAGTTACAGCGGCGGCGGCGGCGGTGTGTCATGTTAGTATACATGCGGCGACGTGTCATGTTCATCGTTGCGCCCTAAGTTTCTTCATCAAGCAAGCTTTCCAACATAGTAATATGTTTCCTCTATTTATACTCTTCTGAAACCTACAAGGCGAATTACTAGTTTATATATAATTGCAATCATCATTACAAGAAAAATCCATTCAAACTTATATTCGAACATCGATTAGAACTGAATGGAATCAATGATACATTTATACAATTTCAATATTCGTAGAAATGTAGGATCTCTGAATTAATTTTAAAATCATTGTAACATTGAAATAAAGTTTGTTTAAATAAAGTTTAGAGTGAGATTATTAAATATTTACAACCTATTAATTTTGAGCCTTTCGGTAGCTTAAAGAGAGGTCGACAAACAATACTTATGTATATGATGTCACATTTAATCTTAATTGAAAAATAACATATTAAATATTCTTAGGAAGTCCGTATGTATTAACAAGTACAAAGTGATATACTAAGGGTCAGAAATCTCCCTGGTGGTTGACTCTTGACAAAATACAGGGTCATATAGAAATTTAATAACAAAAAAAAAAAAAAACATTATATACAATAATGTATAATGATCAATTTCTTATGTTTTGTTCTGTTGAAAAAAAAGGTATGTCTGTTGCATTTTTTTTTACTTGTGTACATTCTGTACAACATTTTGTAAAATTCATGCTGGGATGACTGAAAGTTTTGACATTGGTCGTTTTATAATATGTTTTAAATGTGTATTGTTATTGACGTAACTTTATTATCGACGTATTGTAAAATCGGGTGATTTTCTAATATTGGCGCCATATTTCAGCTTAAAAGTTGTTTAACAGTCATAATAAATGATAGCTCTATGTTACACTACGATGTTTTGCCGAATTCAAGTTACATTTATTTGAACATATTTTATCAAAATATTAAAATATTTACAAAACCAACCACTTTTCTACTCTATTCATTCAATATTTTCTCGCTGCAAATATAATTCACAGTAATTTTGTTGTGGCAGACGATCACAATAGTTATATTAAACGTGAAACAGAATAAACATTCAATAAGTATTATGTTACATGTCAATTTATAGTAAAAAGAATTTTGTGAATCATTGTTAAGATGATTTCTGCTAAAGAATCATGTGAATATTGCAATTCCTCAAAAACATTAAGTACGTCGATAATACAGTATTACGGTCTACTTAATTATATTTCCGTTCTGGCGGTATAGACTCTTACCTCGTATTCAGTTCAAAGTATACTTGAGTGATTACAGGATACAGACCAGTGAAAATGAATTGTTACTGCAACTTCGATTTATGAATGTCTTTGTTGTTTATATGTAATTTTTCAATTACAAATTGTAGCCTACTTTATAATTATGATATTTACCATATAGTTTTGCAATAAACATTGTAATTTGATGTTGAATAAATAGTTCAATAAACCGTTATCAATAAGCTGTGTTGCGATTTTTACTTTAAAGATTATTAGAGTTGTTATGATATACACAATCAAGTACTCAGTATTATATGTTTCCATTCTGGCGGTTTAAGTCCTCAGATCATTTCCCGTTTGTGGAAAATCAAAGTGAGGAGTACTTAAGGCTACTTTAAACCTAAAAAGTGTACATCTTTGGGCATCAACAATCGTTAAAAATATGTAAAAAAAACATTTTTTTAGCTTTTTATAGAGAACAAATATTACAATAAAATAAAACAAAATAAATTGGAAACATGCGGATATGGACACGCCTACAGTCAGTGAAGCTTCTCCATATACTTTTATTTATTGCTTAAACGCAAAGCTATAATGTTATAATTAATTTGTCTTAAAACATTTTCTCTATTAATATCTGGGATTAATATATTTCTGTTCTTAAATCATATGTTCTCGAAGTCTCACAGACTGAGAGTAATACAAGAATCGCTTAATACAGCGGACGTGTGTTCACAGACAGGTATTTTTTTTCTATTTAAAAAAATAGAATAGTATCACTTGATTGGGTATATATAGAAAAAACTAAAACTAGGGTGAAAAAAGGTTAAAACTTTATTTTGAATTCGGACAAACTTAATTTTGAATGGGGTGGCTGACGTTGTTCAATACTCTATTGGTGAATGTTTATACGAGTGCTCTGTATTGTACAATTCCGGTCTGGCGGTATAAGTCCTCAGATCATTTCCCGTTTGAAGAAAAGTAAAAGTGGAGTGTTCCTAAGGCAACTTCAAACGTAAATGAGTGTACATCTTTGGGCAGTAAACAAATCGTTCAAAAATACGTTGAACCAATTTTATTAACAAAATATTTGTATTTTCCTTCTTGTAATTCCTTCACCACACACGCGCAAACGTGACGTCGAAATAACGCAGTTTATTAACAGTTAAAATATCAATGGCGTTGTTGATGTATTCAATCCAAAATTTGGTACACTGGAGTTCGTTTCAAAACGTAACCGTCAGTTTTGAATCGGCGTCGGTTCTCGACCCTATACACTTAACGTATGACGCATCGCCGCGTGACCGCTTAACGTATGACGCATCGCCGCATGACGTTGATGACGTCAATACCCACTTATGTACCACTTAAGTCATTTCCTGAAATGACTCCAAAGTGACGGGTATGTAGTTGTAGGTTTGCTCTCTGGACGTAATGATTGAGAGTCAAAAAGTTCAACATCATATTGTAAAGGCTTTTCATTTGTATAAGTATGATGTTCGGTCAGTAGTAAAACTGAATTTGTTATTTATTGCTTAAAATCCACACCAAAATGGGTATTCCCCCACTGCAAATAAAGCCTGAAAACCAATCAAAACGTAAATGCAAATATCAAAACTTCCCCCAAAGCGTAATCGTGCCAACACATTCAGTCAAGCCAAGCTACGCCCCTGATTACTTCTTGATGTTTAGACCGGCCCCGGTGGCTGAATGGTGAGAGCGTCAGCCCCGGAATCGGGAGGTCGTGGGTTTAATCCAAGCCGCGACGTACCAAAGTCGTAAAAATGGTACTGGTATAGTTCCCTTGTTTGGCGTTCAGCATTTAAGGGTAGTTGCAGGACTGGTTGGCCCGGTGTCAGGATAAAGTGACTGGGCGTGGTATCATGTCTGCAGTGTGATACTGCAGTGTGGCAGCACTATATATGTCTCAAGTAGACATCGTCTCCAAATGACCGAAATACTGTCGGTGGGACGTTAAGTCAAAGAAACAAATAAACAAGTTCTTGATGTTCAGTTAAAATTGTGTGAGTGTGTGTGTATGTCTGTGAAATTCTAGGCCTCTACCTCAATTATCAATGGGGTACCTTCTTACGGTTGCACTCATTTATATACCTCACTCGGTGACGTAGACAAACCTGTGGACGTCGCAATATGATTGAAATACTATCGCAGCGACGGTAAACCCCAATACAACAACAACAACAACAAACGTGTGTGTGTGTGTGTGTGTGTGTGTGTGTGTGTGTGTGTGTGATTTTTGGTTTTCTCACGTTAGTACAATGCTATCTTTACACACGTTCAGTGCGTAAGTAAAAGGATAAGTATTTTGTACTTTAACAAAACATATTCAGTAGCCAAGCACCGCTTTATCTAACATAAATATACTTAATATCTACATATTTGAATGACATTGGAAAATATGAAGTGGTAAACATCTATTCCACGAAACCCTTCATACGTTTCCTTGCCTTATCGGCAAGTTTGAATTGCACATATCCTAAAATGAGTGATGGAGTACTTAAGCATAGTGAAATTCTGATCGAAATGATTAATTACAGTACAGCATGTTTCCCTCAATCCTCTCAATGCAACATTTCCTTATGTTTCGCCGCTTATACGACCTGCTACTTTGTGATATGAATCATTATGAAGTATTTATATCACTTTACTTAATGCAATATCTTTGTATCTCTTCATTCATACTTGTTTTTATGATATATATATTTTTTTTTCAGTTTATATGATGCTGCCACATGATACGGGAGGTCGTGGGTTCGATCGCCGACATTCCATTTCAAAATCGATAAATGTGGTATTAATGTTTCCCTGCTTAGCGCTCAATATAAATACAGGGCAGTTCGACTGATTGAAAAGGTATCAGGATAATGAGACTCGATGTGGTATCATGCAACGGTCTATGGCTGTACACTCCAGTGTGAAGCTCCTTACGATTTTTTTTACGATTTCCTTGCGATGTACATGTATGTGCTATTTCCTGCTTTAACAGTCATACGAGCCTCGTATCTAATATACCACACACAAAACGATGAGAGCTCGTACAAATTTTGCAAATGTCTCCGAGCACCTATTTATCGTCCGATTTCAATATTTCTGCGGACATCACATGGGTAACGTGACTGAGGCAAACGTATAGGATTTACCAATGAAAATCGTCACCCTAAATTAGGTCAAAAGATATGTTAGACAGCTTCGCTTAAAAAGAAAAGAAAGATTTTTTCCCTCTCTCCCTCGTTTATACTGGTGAAGTGTTTGTTTACTGAATAATTAAATTGGAAAGAGTTGGCTTCTCTACACGGGCAAAACGCTTTTCTCTTAAACGCACTTTAAGGGAAGTCCTCATGCTGTGTGAAATTGAACACGGTAACCCAGAAACAATACTATATGTGCTACAGTCCCGAGTAGAGAGTTCATAAGCGTTATAATTAAAATTTTCAACCTGTGAAGTGAGCGCATGTGCAAGAGTGAATGTGATCAGTCTGGTGATGGTATAGGATAAAGGAAGTCAAAATGCAGGTTTTATCATTCTAAATAAAGATCTCATACTGTTCGTATCGCTATTGTTTGTGCTAGAGAAAAAACCCATTTTTAGACGGCGGCCAGCCGTTTTAAGTTGCTGGAAATTCGAAACAGGTCTTTGCTTACCTTGCTGATTTCGATATTTTCCACGGCAAATTTAACTGTATCTCTCCGCGCCTAGTACGTATCCATGCAATGCGATTCTGCACTACCGAATACGAGTGGAATATTACACAGACGTTTTAATCATAAGCGTAACCGCCTTTTATGTTTAATTTATTGTTTGTTCACATGTTTTCTTTTAACATTATTTTTCACTGGAAGCATCCGTTTTAAGGGTGATCAAAATACCAGTGACGTTTATCAATCAGAACAGCAACCCATTTTAAAATCATGAAGAAAGAAAACAATCGCGCTCCGCATTAGAAACTCCAGTGTGTGTAATCAACCTAAAGTATTGCCCACGTAATTTTACATGATGGCGAGTTAGGTTCCTCAAAGAGCATTCCTTAACTTAAAAATAGAAAGGCAAACATTCAAGAACCTTAAATAATCAAATAACCTTTTCAATTTCTACACATACTCGACAACAGATAGAATGTATACTTCAGGTTTACTAGTAATAAGGAAGGGGAATGACCTATATGCAACTTATGAACGAAATCAAGTTCATGACCCTTACTCCGTATTATCATGTAACAAATAGAGAACGATTTCAACTGGCTCTGTAGCAAATAAAGTTGCAGACTAGCATGTGGAGGTTTTGGCGTTATATGTTTCAATCACTACTGAAACGCTTGTTCTTTTACCCTGTTAGTTTAGTTCCCTAATTGGAGTTGGCAGTTTAACATAGAGATCGGGATGTCTGCATTATGTAAAGCACATATTGATTAAACTACACCTGAAAAGCAGCATTGTACTCAAATGCAAGGTTATGTAACGGGTCGTAGTATTAAAAAATGAATTTCCATTCCACAGTAACCTTAGTATTTTCATTTCTTAAGGTAATATCATATTTATTATCAATTAATATTAATTGTCTTCAATATTGATACGTTGGTTTAAACATATCTCGTATGCATCCTGTATTTTATTTCAAAGACGTAGAATAGTATTGATGTAAATAAACGTTATCGTTATACTAATGTTTTTCATTTATTCCCAAAATATAGGTTCTGTAATTATATACGTGAGAAACAAAATTTTAAATCACAAGCAATCACATTTACAATGATTTTTTGTTGGAATTATATTCATTAAAACGTTATAAAGAGCATTAATTAAAGTAATGGTAATTAAATTACTTGATTAATTAATTTAAAAGTATTAAAGTCTGTGTATGTTTCTTCTCTTTCTCTTTGCGTAAGAAATACCATTATTAATAATTTGAAAATTATCACAGTCGGAAATTACTGGATGAGAGTTTGGAATTAAATACAATCTATATTATCAGTATCATAGAAATACACAAAGTAAAATCATAACATTCATTAATCTTTTATCAGAATACTTAATTCCGCGTTTATTTCGTTTTTCGTATAAAAAAGTGACACAGTTATCATTATTATATATTATGATGATTCAATACAACCGTTTCTGAAATGGTTTTTTTCTTAACCCTTTCCCTCATATAGACTCATTTTGACGCACTCAATAGGTACCACATAAAGCCTGATCTGCAGAAAACCACAGTTAAACCTTGCCAAATTTAATTATAAAGTCCTCATTTCCAGACCACTGAGGAGCAGCGAACAGCATAAAACCTGATCAGCCTGCGAGTTACTCGCAGGCTGATCTGGTTTTATATTGTTCGCATAGGTCTTTTCATGGTTTCCTCTATGAGGGAAAGGGTTAATCATATCTTTGCTACATATTTTACCACATGCCTGGTCATTACTTAAAAAGATAGTATTTACCGATATTTTATTATATTTCATTTATTAATTTAAGATTCCAAAAATAGGTAACCACCCGGAGACATCAATTTTTTCGAGAGAGATTATTGTCCATAATCTGTTATTGTCTTTATTAAAATATCTTTACCCGTAAAGCTATCAACAAGGAAAATATTCAGTGTGTGTTAGTTTTTTACAACCTCTTGTTTTATTATTTTTGACAAGACAAAATTTGTTTTTTATCGTAAGATTTTTACTAGTGTTTTGTTAAACTGTGCATTGGTAAAATCATATTGTTTAAGAGTGGAAGATCTTATAACAAAAATTTAATCTTATAGTGTGCATGATCTGTGTTGCCACCGTTTAAACAATGCGTTATAAATTTATTGTACCATTTTGTACATTTTTTATCATTTGTATATTGATATTGTTATCTTTTGGAACATGATTTCAAATGTACAGTTGCAAACAATCCTATGTGAACGTTTCCTATTGCAAACTTTATCAACGTTTTCCAAGAGTACATACCCTTAATGTTATAGTTTAGTTATTCATATTAAGATTTTGCCCTGAATATTTAGGAAAGGTCGCTAAAAGGTGTTCACAAGTGGATTTTTGAGAGTCGTCATGAATAAATAAGTAATAAAATCGAAGGTAAAATACAAAAAATAAAAATAAAACAGTGAATGTCAAAAAGCATAAATATTCTTCTAAGGGTGTAACCACGAAGATGTTTTGTTGTTTAATTATTTTCTTTATGTGAGTTGTATTTCTGCAATGTATTAAATTCATGATTAATGTTAGTTTGAAAAATAAAAAAAGAACTGTTCATGCGATAAGAGCTTGTTTTCAAAGATGCAGATTATTTAAATGAATTTAATTTGTGTTTTCATACATTTGATGCCTTTGTGTATTACTGCTGACAATGTTTAAATATTTTGAGTGGAAGAAATTCATTGATGCAAAACTATTGATTGTTCAATGTTTCTGTGTCATTTTTTGTTAAAAAAAATATTTAGGGAACTTACAATTTCTCCCTTTCTGTACATCGATGAATCATATAAATACTCTTTTGCCGATGAAAATCAATAAAACCTAATTTATCTACCTTGATTCAAACCTTATCAATAATTTTAATCTAAAACCCACCTAAAATCAGAAGTAGTCGGTGTTGTAATGAGTATCGGACTACAACCAAAATGATATCCTATTAAAAAGGTAGCATTTAGCTTTACAATACCATATAGTGTACATCTATCAAAGACGAAATCTATCTATAAAACGTTGTTGTTGTAATTGTTGTTGTTGTTGTAATTGTTGTTGTTGTTGTTGTTGTTGTTGTTGTTGTTGTTTTAGCTGGTCGCCGATGCGACAGTACTTAAGTCATAAATGGCGTCCAGAAAAACGGACCTGGACTGGAATCCCCAGTGTTGAGTGACTAAGTGATAGTATGAATCATATATACGTGTTCTCCAGTGAAGGTACAGTCTAACAAAGTCAAAGCGTGAGGTCAGCCCTTCAGATGGAGCTCTAGGCCCTAAGTTCTCAAAAATATTAAAATTTCACTATTGAAATGACTTCTTTATATTATATGTAATTGAATAGATATCATTTAAATGTGTTTGTTGTGGTATATGTACCACTGAACTGATACTAAGTATTGACCATGTGACTGTGTTTGTTGTATTTTATGTACCACTGAATAGATACCATGTGTTGATCAAATGACTTTTTGTTGTATTATAAGTACCACTGAATAGATACCATGTGTTGATCAAATGACTGTATTTATTGCATTATATGATCTACCGAATAGATACTAAGTATTAATCATATGACATCATTTGTTGTATTATAAGTACCACTGAATAAATACCATGTGTTGATCAAATGACTGTATTTGTTGTATTATATGTACAGTACTACTAAAAATATTCCATGTATTGACCATATAACTGTATTTTTCCATATGACTTTTTGTATTATAAACCAATAAAAACCATGTGTTGATCAAATGACTGTATTTGTCATATCATATGTACTACTGAATAGATACTAAGTATTTACCATATGACCTCATTTGTTGTATTATAAGTACCACTGAATAGATACCATTTGTTGATCAAATGACTGTATTTTTTGTATTATATGAACTACTGAATAGATACTAAGTATTGACCATATGACTGTATTTGTTGTATTTTAAGTACCACTGAATAGATACCATGTGATGACCATATGACTGTATTTGTTGTATTTTAAGTACCACTGAATAGATACCATGTGATGACCATATGACTGTATTTGTTGTATTTTAAGTACCACTGAATAGATACCATGTGATGACCATATGACTGTATTTGTTGTATTTTAAGTACCACTGAATAGATACCATGTGATGACCATATGACTGTATTTGTTGTATTTTATGTACCACTAACTAGATACCACTGCTTGCACTTCCGGTGCTAAGCAAACAAAGAAAACCCAAAGTACGAGTATGTCAGAACTGTGGTAGGTTAACGCAAATCAATTCAAACGGCTCTTTGATGCAGAAGCAGCCATAACGCGTGTGTGTGTGATTTTGTATGTATGTGTGTGCGCGCGCGTTCGAGCATGTGTGTGTATATGTGTTAGTGTGTATTTTAATTCGATTACATGATTTTACTCTCGTGAAACGACTGCGTGTGTCTTGATGTGATTTAAATAAAACGCTACTCTAAGTACCTTCATGAAGCCGAGTGTGTCGAATTGTTTCCGATATTACCCCTAGTTTGTTGGTGGACATCCTTAAGATGAACTGCAAAATACAAGTATGGTCATAATGGGAGTGGTAACGATGTACATCCTATTTGATATTTCCTTCCTTCGCATGTTAACCTGCGTTAGTTATACCGTGACTCCTCACGAAATTGCACCACTTAAAAATTTCATACAAGAATGGATGATATAATTGAATATAAAGTCTCAAAAGGCCTAAATCAAGTTGTGCCACCATTTCTGTTTATATTTGGAGTGACGGGAAATGGACTTAGCATAGCAGTGTTATCAAACAGGAGACACATAAAAACTTCTACATCAGTGTTCCTGCTTGTGTTAGCAATAACCGATGCATTTATTCTCCTAAACTCGGTGTTTTTAAAGTGGCTTGAGTATGTTTCTGACTTCAGTGTCAGAAATTCATCAGACTTTCTGTGTAAAGTACATGTGTTTATAACATACACGAGCCTGCAGTTCTCATCTTGGATACTCGTTATTATTACAATCGAAAGAGTCGGCAGCGTCCTTAGACCATTTACAATAAAACAATATCTGACTCCTGTTCGTGCAGTCTTAATATTATGTGCATTGTTACTTTTATTCGTCCTTATTAACTGCCATTTGATGCACGGATTCCAGATTGAATTTTTCCAAAGAATAAATGACAGTTTATGCGTACCTCGTGTCGAGCACTCTGATTTTATGTTTGAAACCTGGCCATGGATCGACTTTATACTTGTCTTCTTGATACCTGCCGTCATATTTCTCGTAGGAAATGCCATAGTTGCGATATCTCTGCGCAAAAGTGTTCTGTTTAGGAGGAAAAGTACATTCAGCATAAGATCAAGAACGACTTCTACAATAGAAAGGACAGCTTCTTCCGAGAAACAAGCTCGTGTGTTCAATATGCTTATGTTTTTTCTAAACATTATATTCTTCATATGTATGTCCCCATACACCATTTTTGCAATTGGACAAACCCACTGGTTTCCCTATGAAGAGAGGACAGATCAAAGCGATGCAGAACTTTTGCTGATATCAACCATTTTGAAACTACTGATGTATTGGAACAATGCTGTCAACTTCATCATGTACATCTGGTTTGGCTCGAAGTTTCGCAGGGACCTAAAAAGGCTGGTTTCCTTGCAGAAATGGAAATCCGGGAGACTCTCTAGGCGATCAAGTTTAACACGTACATCTGACCAAGGACAATCACAAGCCTAGTGCTAGAACAATGACAACCAAACAACGAACAGTTGCTTACATTCAAATTGTATCTTTAGGAAATAAGATTAGGATCACATATCACTCAACAACTGAATTATATAGTGTTATACATGAATACAACAAGAACAATTAATTTAAAATATATGAAAAAAGAGGTGATCGAAACCTAAAGGTTCTGGACTTTATCAAAACATTCGTGTTCTCGTAGCAATTACGTTTCGAATATTTTTTTCTAAAAAAAAAACGTTTTATTTCTTGCTCAGTAACAAAAGCTTCCTGATATTGCGTGTGTGATTCATAAGAGACAAATTTTAGTTCCCTTGGAACTATACTTAAATCACGTTTGTCGCGTAGCGTCGTATGATCAGGTTCCATTCGCTGACTGTAGCCTATGATATCCCGATGGATATTTCGTCAGTTCTTCGGGGTCACGAAAGGTAGCTTAAGGGTTATAAATGTTACTAAACATAGATAAATGGAATCGGTTGGGATAAAATGCACTGCGCATAACGTCATTACTTGGTGCAAGATTATACGTAAAAACTTGCTGCTATAATTTATCAATAATATTTTAGAAAAATAATAACAAAAATCCTTTCTAAACAATTAATGTTAGTCTCTGTCAACTTAGTCATTTCATATATTTTGTGGAACAAGAATGGTAGAATATGTTCCTATCTTATGAAGATACATATATTAAGAAGTATTGTCTTGGGGAGGAAAGTGAACATATTTTAGCATTAGGGGCATCCCGAAAACATTGGAGTTTAAATCGTTTCGTTACATTTGTGGGCTCATTCCTGAATTGTCCCACCCAATTTAATAGTTTTCGATCATGTAAGTTTCATACTTGTTTATTTGTGTATAAGTGTGTGACGTACTTTAAATCGTAAAGAGTCGTTTCCGTCGTCCATGTAACTATCACTTTAATGCGTATCTAATGCACACGAGTAGTTTCCCTTGAGAAAATAATTACACGTCCGAGTATATCCGTTACTCTAATCAGACTGTACTCAATCAATTGTAAATTGATTCAGGGGCCCGTTTCACTGAACATCGTACGAGCAAATTGACTTTAGTCTTAAGAATATTGTCTGCTAAATTCTTATTTACACAATTCTAAAACAGATAATCCATTTCATTGCATTATACAGTTTGAAAATTTTGTAATGAAAAAATACAA
Organism: Solen grandis; assembly: GCA_021229015.1. Taxonomy (NCBI): domain Eukaryota; kingdom Metazoa; phylum Mollusca; class Bivalvia; order Adapedonta; family Solenidae; genus Solen; species Solen grandis. Next base: position 3,317,407 of record CM037782.1, on the reverse strand, counting down.
CAAAAATGATAATTCACACCAGTGAATTTACGTATACGAAGATGTTATTCTCGTACAGATTATACTGAAACTGGCCCCTTTATTCAAACATTTTGTATTACTTTTAACGTGTTTTGTTTCTGTGTTTGTTTGTTTGTTCGTTTGTTTGTTGGGTTTAACGTCCTACTGACAGTATTGTCTATAGTGCTGCCACTGCTGACTCCGGGCCACAACTCCTTGGACGCCGAGTGTCAAGCAAATAGTTACCAGTACCAATTATAACGACTTTGGTATGTAGCGGTCGGGCATCGATCTCAAGACCCTCCCATTCCCGAGGCGGGCGCCCAATGTTTATTTGTATACATCGATATTATTAGGGACAGATGGATCACATATATATAAATATAATGTCTTAATTAAAAACGACGTTTGTTTTGATTTCGGTCAATACCCAGATTTGCGTTTCGCAGGAGTTACATTATATTGGTTAAAATTTATTTATTTTTTACGCCGATTGGTTAAAAAGTTCATACGACTCATACTCATCCCTCTCGACGGTTCCTGGGTAAGACCAGTAATGGAGCTTGGGGATGCCATCATGAAATTCCTTGCTTCCAACGGGGTTCGAACCCAAGAGTGATGTATGTTACCAATGGACCGTGGTAACAAAGAAGAACGAAATTAATGTATTTTTCTTGTATCATTATCATGCATTTGAGTATTTTATTGACGTCGCCAAAACAAACACAAGACACCCATTTCCTTGCTGCAAGAAAAAAAATCTGATTTCAATTCTCGTCTCATCCGAAATACATCCTTCATTTTAGGATTTAGTCTACATAGGACAGGTATAGATTTGCAGCATGACCGAACCCCGGACCTTTTGCTTACAGGGCGAATGCTCTACCGACTGAGGTACCCGGCCGCTTACACATCTCTCTATCTTATTGTGAGCAATCAGTAATGTGACTCATTAAAATGGATCCCTAGCAACTGCTGTTCTTACTAAATTAAATCTAAACAAAAACAATTTGATTTGGCACTCTCGGGACTTTGTGGTAGTTCTCCCTACAGGACACCGTCTTGTTATTTGTTGCGGTTACTTCCTCTGGTTATACCTAACGATTTGGTAGGCGCCGATTTGATTGGCTTACACAAAGGGCAATCTGAGACAACTTTCTACACGATGTGGTCAGATTCAGTAGCATACCGAATCTGATTTAATGAGATTGGGATATTTATCAACCACAGTAATAGCTTCATATACCAAGGAATCACTTATAATAAGATTATTATTACAATGTATTACTTGACAATTCGATAAAAGCACCGGACAATGACCAAACCCAAGATCTCCCCAAGTGACAAACATTCTTACTACAAAAATTAATTTTCTTAGTCATAATCAAAGCGCTCATGGCACTGAGAGACGGGGTTAATATCATTGTTATTTCATGATAACCTCAGTGCCTTGAGCGCTTTGATTTGTTACATAATGATCCTGAGTAGGGGTCATGACCTTGATTCATAATGTGCATACGAAAGGAATTCGTGAATTTACTGGTGAACCTCTTGTTTAGGTGTGGAAATTTGATAAGGTGAGGTTTTATTAAATTTACCTTTCTTTTTCAAAGTTTAAAATCCCTTGGGGATTCTTTGAAGGGCTAAAGGTCTTTACCATGCAAAATACTTTTGAGCTACACTGGTTAAATTATAAACAGTAGAGTACCTAATGCAAAGTACTTCTATTTTTACAGGAAAAGATCGTCATGTGATTAAATCAGGTTGTTGTCCTGTTTCAAAAAATGGCACGGATATTTGGTTCACGCTTAACAATTGATGCTCCAGGAAAAGAAGACTACATTTGTATAAAAGAAAAATAGGTAAAAAAAAGTATATGATCAAAGAAAGAAAGAAAAAAAATCAAACACGGTTTCAGCTGGACTAGAACTCACGACCCCATTGCAAGAACAAAATACTGAACGACACACTGCTTCTTTTACAGTTTTATTTGCAAAGAAATTGTGATCATACCCAATGCTTTCAAAATCCTGCAATATTTCCAACTTTTATCAAAACTGCAATGTTGACTTCTACAACCAGTGGTTTACTTTTCAACGCGAATGTATGGATAAGTGGCGGTAATGTGATTGTAAGTAGAAAATACAGTGTCCTTCGCTTCTAAAAGCGTTAATGGTTATTATTTAAACGCCGGTGCAGAATCGCCTTGCGTTAACACTACAGAGAGCGGTGTCGATTTCAATTGCAGCTACATAAGACTGTAGCCTACGCCGACTGTCTAAAAACTCTTCAGTGTGCAATATTGATTGATGAGTATGTCGCGTGTCGCTGTATTCCATATCTGAATGATATGAGATATTTTTCTCATGCTAAACAGGTTTAAGGTAATATATCCATCATGGAATTGTGATCATTGTCCATGAAGTGATCGTTGGAATTTTATAGTAAATGCAAGCCTCTGTAGACTTTGAGCAGGAGGCCTTTAACTCCAAGTCAAAAGATGTATCAGCACTAAAGTCTTTTTAAGCATTTGAAGGTCCATGTTTATAAATTGATGACGGATTACCTTAAATAGCCAGGTCATCAAAAGATATTTTGGTTCTGTTCATATCATAATCATTGATCAAACCACAAATATTGATTTTGCTTATACCATCGATAAATATATCATTTTATCATATGTCATTATGACAAACAGCTGTCTCCGGTTTCGTATAACCATCACACACACACACACGTGTGTGTGTGTGTGTGTGTGTGTGTGTGTGTGTGTGTGTGTGTTACACGTTACATATAACTTTTAGGCCAAATTACATCACTTCGCATCTCGCGCGTTTTTATATATATGTGTCTAGTGTGTCGAACAGCTGGATTAAATGTGTTTGATCAAACAGATGCAATATTCATATGATGATAAAGATGTATTAGAAATACACACGTTAAATCGTTATTATCAGTTATCTGACATGATTTTTTCATTTCATTTCAAATCTAACTAAACTCGGTCATAAAAATCATTAAGATCGCCAGAGGTTAGTAACATTTTCATGAATTCGATTAGTAAAATATGATATGAAATAAAAATTCATGTCATTAGAAATATTTCATATATAATGACAATTGACAATTCACCATATCTTTATATCTCAGACGGATAAAGCTACTAAAACATGTTGATATGATATCGTCTGGTAAAATATCTATGTTTATATTTATTTATCTATCTATCTGCTTATTTATTTATTTACTTACTTATTTACTTATTTTAGATTTTAAATTACGTACACAACGATAGATATACAAATGTTTTGCCGGAAAGCACAAAATGATTTTTAATAAACAATCAGCGTCATTTTGTAATCGCAAAGAGACAATGGCGCAATCAATGTAACATAAGAAAAAAAACTTGAAACAAATGAGGTATGTGCAAAATACAATCCTATATTCGGATATGTTTGTTTCCTAGTTACAGGTACAGCCCTGTGTGGGACGTGTCATGCATGAGAAGGTACTTAAGCTCTACCTTAACTATTTATGACTGTAAACACAGCTACGTATAAATAGCTTTCCTCAATCAAAATATCGGAGTGTTGTCTTTTTAACAGGTAAAGTAGATCAAAACACGTGTAGCACAAGTATTTCCTTATAAGGATTCAGGAATATGGAGCTCGGCTATTGAGGGTTTCTTGCAACACAGGTGAGTTTAATTCCAAAAGGAAAGTTGTATGCATTTACTTTTAGTGCTCAATTACTTCCTTTCTTAAGTAATGGTGTGTTATGCATTCGTATTACGATACTGTGAGTGTACTTTCTCTTTTGTATCAGGTAATGGCATATATTGTTAACATATACATAGTACTGATGAAATATGCGAGTGTTTAAACCATGTGTTAATTACCCTTACATGTGTATTCGCATATACTGAAAAGTACATATTTACACGTGACCATGCATGACTGCATTTAGCTGCACATTCATTCATAAATCTATTTATTTATCTAACGACATCCTTCCATCAATTATGCATACATACTGACAGACACATACATACATACATACATACATACATACATACATACATACATCGTAGATACATGTTTCTTGGGTTTAACGCCCCACCGACATTTAGAGACAGATATAGTGCTGCCACACTGCAGTATCACGCCGTAGTAATGTGGCATGATACCACACCCAGTCATTCTGACACCGGGCCAACCAGTCCTTGAATTATACTTATAGGCTGAGTGCATAGGAAGGTATACCATACCATTTTAACGACGATATGTCGCGGCCGGGGATCAAATTCACGACCTCCCGCTCCCTAGGCGGACGCTCTAACATCTCGGCCACCAGGGACGTTATTGTACATACTCGTACTTATAACACATATCGTACATGCAACTGATTACACTAACCGATAAATACACATGTTGGTCACACGCGTGACCATGCATACATTATTTTTCAATTAGTGAGATGACATACTAGAAACGTTATATGTTCCAACACATAGGTGTCAGCATATACATCGCATTTCAGGTAGTATTTTGCCCTGTGTGTGTGTGTGTGTGTGTGTAGAGAGAGAGAGAGAGAGAGAGAGAGTTTATCATACACAATTAGTTTTCAATCCTCAAAACAAAACACAATATTGCTTAACATGTCTTTTTTAACGATACATGTACAATAGCTTAACAAACATGCTTTTAAAAGTACAAAGAGTCTTTTTTTCGGAGACTTTTGAGTTAAAGTTTCCGATATTTGATTTCATTTACTAAATTGGGAGGAAAATGGAACATTGGGGATGAAAAAATCGTGCTTGAGGTTAACAGCAATGTGAAAAACACACAAAATGAAATTTTGTATATGTGTTTATATATAATTTTCAGCAACAGACACTTTTGAACTGCTGTTGAAGATTACACAATACTGAAATATATATTACAAGCTTTAAGGTTTATGACAAAGACCAGAAAACAGTTATTTTAACATTTAGAGGGAAAACAACCATACTTTGATTTAACCCATTGCTTCATGAATATTCATTTACAAATTTATGACTTGATGAATATTAAGTAACTTAACTTTAAACTGTAAATGTGAGTGTATGTTGTCATTAATGAAGATACGATTAATATCCGAAGAAATCCCGATAAAATGGCCAAATTTATAGGCTTACCCTTCATAAACATTTTATAAAAGTTGGTGCGTTTGCGGCCCTGGACTGAATAAGTAAAATCATAACATTATCATTCTACATTCATTGCACACATATAGTAGTTCAATATATAAACATTTAAATTTAGTCCTTCAGAATAAAGTGTATATGGGTTACTCATTAAACATGTAACTTAGAGAAAAGCACAGAACATTGAAGATTTTAATTTGATATGTTGTTGTCTTTGGGGATATAGTAAGAAAGGAAAAAGATACTTGGATTTGTCACTTATTAAGTATAACTGTACATTTTATTCAGCCTGAACTTCAGGTGCAAATATTTTTTTTTTTTTTTTTTTTTTTTTTTTTTTTAGGTTTCTACCAAAACACAGTGATCTCAATTGATTTTAAAACAACATGTACAAACAAACAGCAGTGCTAAACAATACATCTAAGATAACAGCCATTTTAAGGTTTTTCTCTGATTAATACACACCAAAACTTGGCAGAAAACAGACATTTTTGCTATAATGCAGACTATTTCTTATTTGACCCAAAGTGATCCATTATTTCATACGTGACAAATTTTTTTAACATTTTTTTTAAGGCAATGCTTTATATTTAAAATCTTAAATAAGGTATGAATTTATTCACCATTCTTTTTTTACAAACTATTTCAAGTCAATGATTAAATGTACAGGAATAAATACTTGACTTACTAATTGATAGTGTTATCGAATAGACTATTTAGGCATTTAATTAGAGTTATCTGAATGCTGAAGTACGCTGCGTAAATGTAAGTGTTGCTTAGCACTAAGTTAAATTGATAGATATGTCGTCAATATTCAAAATCTTTGGATGCTGACTGTACTTATTGAAGGAGACATATTACAACAAACTGTCAGTGAGGTAAATATCAGTGTCACAAAAAAGCTTATATGTTTATAAAGGTCATTTTTTCCTATTGACACATATACAGGTATGCCATTGGTAACTGGACTTTCAATTAATTACGGAATTTATTTGTTGGTATACTGTGAAATTGGGTGCCCCCTTTCCATGGAGTTCCGTCGGATAATTTATAAACACAATAAAAAACCCTCTCCCCCTCTCTCTCTCTCTCTCTCTCTTATACCAAAATGTAATTGGTTTATGTTTTGCAAATCTATGCAAATTTTTATGGTGAGTCCATGTACACCACTAAATAGATATCATTGCGACAAAATTTTAGTCTCTCTCTCTGTACCTGACAGATTGTGACCTTGCATTTTTGAATTGACAGAAACATTCTTCTGCCTTTCAAGCATCACAAAGCGAATAACTGATAATGGTCTCATTTCATTTCGATGACCAGGCAGTTGTTGAACCCGCTATCTCGGGCGCGACACTTGTAAACACCCGCTACACCCGCTCCAGTTGACACTAGACCAAGATGGTGGAAAGCCTGGTATGGGAGGACTACATGACGATTGGGCTGTACTTCGCCCTGGTTCTGGCTGTGGGACTCTGGGTGAGTTGACACATTATTGCAACAAGAATCTTAATGAATATGATTTAAGATTCGTGTCAGCGAATGGTTTGATTTTATTTGTTTAAAACAAATCACTTTTGTATTTTCATTCAGAGAAAACCATATCGAATCACAATTTCTTTTTCATCCTTTTTTGTATTTTTTCCCAATATTTTGTTGTTGTTTTTTTTTAAATTTACCGTTAAAGTGACTAATTTTGTTTACAGAAACGTTCTGTACCTATTGTATAATTTCAGACCATGTACGATATTGTAAACTATAGTACCTTTGTAGAGAGGATTTAAAATAAGCTATTAACTTTCAATCCAATCTTTTTCACGAATTACATATGCTTATAACAATATTTTTCGTATGAAACACATGGAAAAATAAGATATATTAAACTTACAGTCAACATGTCGCCCAAACAAAGGGAGTGCGGCGGGATATTTCTTGGCAGGAAAAAGTATGCATTGGATCCCTGTAAGTAAATTCGAGAATTTTTATTTGTGAAACATTAACACCGCGCCCTCTTTTGAAGCACTTCCCTTCCCATATATCTCATTCACTTCTCAACATTAAACCTTAAACACCTTATTGATATCAAATGTACGATTTTTCCACTTTGAGATATCTCTTACATATTAAAAAGTAGCATTTTTCAAAATTAAATTATTTAATTGATTGCTAACATTTTCTATCAACTGTTGTCAACTAAGGACTGTAATTTAAGTAAAATATCACACCAGGTACGCATATATTAGGGAACGTGGTATTATATGTATAGAGATATATCAAAGCGTAACAAAATGAACTATTTCTTAATCATTTCACTCGAATTGGCAGTTTCTAAATTGATGTAATACATATTTCGTCTCTTCAATAAAAAAGCAGTAAAACGTCTCTATGAAAAACTGAAAACTATAAACTGCCTGTTAGTGCCTACTACTGCCAATCACTAATTCACTTAGGTTAACTGGATGTCATGGGTTTTTTTCCAGATAATTATGTGAAAAATTGCTTGTTATTCACATATTTTTACTGACTAACTTAAAAAAGGCGAGATATCCAGTTAACTTGAGTAAATATATGGCTGGCATTAGTGGGCACTAACATATGGTGGCATATTTCTGCCAGCCACTTATCCACTTAGCTATGTTGAAACTTTTCTGAAAAATTGTCACATATTCAGTTAGTATCTGGCAAGTAGCAAATTTTCAATTTATCTACTTAGGTATCTTAACAGGACTAAACTCTCTGTTAGTGCCCACTACTGCCAATCACATATTCACTTATTTTAACTGGATACCATGCCTTTTTCCAGATAATTACGTGATAAAATGCTTTTTATCCACATAATTTAACTGACTAACTTGAAAAAAGCTGAGATATCCAGTTATCTTAAGTGAATATATGGCTGGCAGTAGTGGGCACTAACCGGCAGTTTTGTTCTGTTAAGATACCTAAGAGGATAACACGAAAGTTTTCTACTTGCCAGATACTAACTGACTATGTGACAATTTTTCAGAAAAGTTTCGACATAGCTAAGTGGATAAGTGGCTGGCAGAAATATGCCACCATACTAACAGGCATTTTTGTCCTGTTAAGATACCTAAGAGGATAACACGAAAGTTTTCTACTTGGCAGATACTAACTGAATATGTGACAATTTTTCAGAAAATTTTCGACAAAGCTAAGTGGATAAGTGGCTGGCAGAAATATTTTTATTCATCATTCATAAGTTACGGGGAAAGTATATGTATCAATGTTGTTGTTGTTTTTTTTCCTTAATACTATATTATATATATTCTGTCGTTAGACATATGTCAGTGGGTGACAATAACCGTACATTGGTTATAGGTGTTTAGGAATGTGACATCCATGTATGCGCATATCCTGCGCTGTGTAGTAATTCCAGGTGTGTTATAATTGGGTCAGATGTCTGATTATAGGTCCACAATTAGCATATCTATCAGCAAAAATTTGCATATTTGAATACCTCGGTTTTCATTCACCTCGAGCAAGTTAAACTGATATCTTGGTCATGTTTCAGGATGTATATATACCTTCATCTACCTGCATAGTTGGTGGTGTTGTTGTTTATTTAGATATTTTTAAAGTTTGAGAAATGTGGCTTAAACTCATAATCATCTGGTTTAGATATTTGGCATTTACCCCAAAAATAGTTGTTTATTATGTAATGTAGATAAGTGCCTCACAAAATTAAAAACATATTTTTTTGGTGTATAAAATATATACAGAGAGGGTTTGTGTTATTTTGTCAATAAAGAAGCGCCACAAAACCAGGTATAACATCTATGTCCACAATGAAAACTCTTGATACTGATTTGATCAGATTTTAAAAAGTAAACAATTTTCGTTCGCGCATTCTTTGATGAATTGAAAATACAACGACATTGTAGGTTAACGCATGCTATCAGTATTTCGTGGCGCATTGTGTTCACAAGTTTTTGCATTACTTTTTAAGTGTTCATAGCTATCCTAAGTTCTGCTTTGTCCCTATAAATTCGATATGGCGACATTTGATGTTTTTGGCGTTCAGAATGAATTTAATATCTATTCCAAGATTTGAGGTTTTTACCTTTGTGCAGTCAGATTCAAGGACGCGTAAACAGCCAGAATAAGCCTGTGTAATTCCTTATTTATGTGTATCTTGTTTTTAGTTGTATGCGCGGTTGCTGCTTTCATTAGAGAAGGTAACATGTTCATTCTAGTTTAATAGACGGTTCACAAATATAAAGCTGGGCATTTATTTAAGGCCAAGACATTACCGCAACCGAAATAGTTTCGAGATAGGTAACTAACAAGAAGAATGTTTTGATACAAAATCAAAACTGCTCTATAAAATGAAGGACAACACCATCAAGGTAAGAATAATAAATGAACTGCAGGAGAAATTGTTCATTTGAAAGGCCAGTGTATCACATCTAATCGAGTGACCGCTCAATTAATGTCTTCATCGTCAAGGTGTTGGTTTCATCTTTTGTCTTTTAATTGTTTACAGAGGTTTAAAAAAGGTCAGTACACCGGCTAAACCCATATACACGTAGACAACGAAGCTATGGGTATATAAAACTGAAAATGTGTCAGGCATTAAAGGTGTAGTTATGCCATGTATTACAAAGGTATCAACAGTTCCCACTCATTGGTGATTTACCAATTGAAAGCAACTACATAATAATGTCTTAAACAACGTCTATATGGAACTATTAGCGCATAAGTGATATCGATAACTTTATGTTTTTGTAAGTTGGGGGGTCAGCTAAAGTGTTCTGTTTTTATTTCACCGCTGCGATTTGAGGGTTTTATACAGTGATCCGTCTGCCACGTGTTTCAAGTTTTCTAAATGTGTGTTTGTGTGTGTATGTTGGGGGGGGTGTCTAAAGTGTTCCGTTGCCACAAGTTTTAAGTTTTCAAGCTTGTTGGGTTTTCTAAAGTTGGGGGAGGAGGAGGGAGGGTCTAAAGTGTTCCGTCTACCACCAGTTTTAGATATTACTCTCGAGTCCATGGTGTCACTTCTTTAACGTTGAAGGGTTTCAATTATCATATTAGAATAATTCACTTTTTCTGTAACAAATTTATATTTCGTCATTTTATCGATGTTCTATTTAACTTTCATCCTGCTGTTTATTTTCCTCCTGTTTTCTCTAGAAATCTTACCTTAACATTGAAATGTAACTGTTTGCAATCCCCGTGCATCCCGTACTTTTCAACCCCCCTGAAAAAGTCATAAAAGTCCCAAATCAAATAGCCAAAAGTCCTAAAAGCTCCAAAAAACAAACAGCCAAAATTCCCATAAAAAAGAGAAGCCAGTACTGACCTGCAGAGCTAATAGCCTAACTCCCAAATATGGCTGTTGACATTGCACATCGCAAACTCTATCAGTCGATCAAAATATGCAAAGATTTATGGCGCTATCCGATAACAGACAGCCCAAACAGACTCCTAGGTCCTCCTCACTCCAAATACTTCATACTGCCCCCGACCGGACAGTCAATCCGCTCTCTGATCAGCATAAATCTGGGCCTCTTAGATACTCTCAGAACATATGGTCAAAAAGTAGTCGAAGTCCTATGTAAAAACACTCTACAATAAGTAAATTTTATCTCCACTAACAAAGTGAGAAGGAATCTGTCTATCTATCCATCAGTTTGACAAGCCTCTTCTGGGGACAAAGCCATCTTTGTGTCAAGTTGCAGGAAGGTTAGTGAGAATTATGAGGAAAAAATACTAAAGATAAAATCAGATTAAATAAGAATTAAAAGATGTCTTATATTCCTTTTGAAGAGGCATTATTGCTTGATTATTCGCTCCAAGGTAGAACTTGCCGGTAGATTTTCTAAATTGTAGACAGCTCGTGAAAAGAAAGAAAAAAAATAGAAACGTTAATTAGTATTGGCAGTCAATAATCTGTAAAGTAATGGTGACACAGTAGAGATGGTCGTATCAGATAAGTCAGGGGAATGGTCTGTAAAGTTGTGGTGACACAGTAGAGATGGTCGTATCAGATAAGTCAGGGGAATGGTCTGTAAAGTAATGGTGACACAGTAGAGATGGTCGTATCAGATAAGTCAGGGGAATGGTCTGTAAAGTAATGGTGACACAGTAGAGATGGTCGTATCAGATAAGTCAGGGGAATGGTCTGTAAAGTAATGGTGACACAGTAGAGATGGTCGTATCAGATAAGTCAGGGGAATGGTCTGTAAAGTAGTGGTGACACAGTAGAGATGGTCGTATCAGATAAGTCAGGGGAATGGTCTGTAAAGTTGTGGTGACACAGTAGAGATGGTCGTATCAGATAAGTCAGGGGAATGGTCTGTAAAGTTGTGGTGACACAGTAGAGATGGTCGTATCAGATAAGTCAGGGGAATGGTCTGTAAAGTTGTGGTGACACAGTAGAGATGGTCGTATCAGATAAGTCAGGGGAATGGTCTGTAAAGTTGTGGTGACACAGTAGAGATGGTCGTATCAGATAAGTCAGGGGAATGGTCTGTAAATTTTTTTGTTGGCAATTTTGTTGGTGGTATCAGATAAGTCAGGGGAATGGTCTGTAAAGTTGTGGTGACACAGTAGAGATGGTCATATCAGATAAGTCAGGGGAATGGATGACAATTATGTTGTTGGCAATTTTGTACATGGGAGAGAGAGAGTTTACTGAGTCAATACTGAAATAAGTCCAGAGCGAAAAAAGATTTTACAACACCGCTGTCTCATGTGACCTTTATGGAACTTTCTGTCCAGTTAATTGGTGGTTTATGCATTTAAACCTTATTCGGCGGTAACCGTTCTAGAAAAAAAAGTCACCTGTCGTTGATATTATTCGACATAATATCATTCGTGAAGCGATGTTCTGCTGATTACAGGTAGTGGAAGACCCTGGATGCCCATGTGCACCTCTGTTTTCCTCCACCTGTAATGGACCGTCGACATACCACAAACCAGATAAAAGGCTTCCTCTGAGCGACACTGCCGGGATTCGAACCCACAGCAGTGTAGG
>CM037782.1:3255125-3305125 GCA_021229015.1 Solen grandis | reverse complement strand
AAGTAAAGCACTATGTGGTGACCATTTATACCAAATGAAATTAAATTGGTTTCAGAGGCGATTTTTAAAAAAAAAAATTAAGTAAAATTCTGTTTTTGCCATGGTAGCCAAAGTTCTGCATGAATCAATTTAGCAACTTTTGTGGAGGTTCACCAAATGATGACCCATGACAAGTTTCATCAATTTTTACTAAGCGGTTTGAGAGGAGATATCGTTTAAAGCAAGTTATTGACGGCGGACGACGCACGACGGCGGACGTAGGGTGATCCTAACATAAAATATAAAAATGTGGTCTGCAAACAAATTATAAAGTGTGTCCGCAATCTTCATTATAATATCGTTGTTTTAGCAACGAGGAAAGCCCTTTAATTTCTCCATATTACACATAAACACCCCGTCTTGAATATAGTGTCCCACATTAAGGGCGTTTGACACAGTGCGATTATACATAAAATGCACATTTATTTGCAAGACTCTCAACCGAGAACATTATGAATATTTAAGTTATTATTTTCCACCATCGGATGTTTATAGTTTAAAACAATATAGTTTGAAACGAGTCTGACACGGGGGCTAAACGTCAAAATAGCACGTTGTTTAGAAAAACTATCCTCGAGAAACGGCAACTTTACTGTTCTTTAGTATAATTATATTCATTGTTATAATCATAGTTGTTCTAATGGACTCATAATTGTTGCTTTAGGAGGAATAATCATGATCACATACCTTTTGCCACGTGGTTTTCTAAGGTTATTGCCAGTTTTCCCCAAAACGAACACTCCTTGGTCCGAAACCCGCGCTCCACGTGTGTACTCCAGTCTTGATTGAACACAATATGCTCTTCATTGTCGACTGAAAACTCCGGCCATTTTCTGGAATACCTGTTCAGGTTCCTGATAACAGATTGTGACACACATTGATAAAAATAGATTCTTTACTTGATGGTTAACCTGCATATGTCTTTATTCCATTAAAGATGTCTATTTTTGTTTGCCCTCAAAGACTGTGATCATTACATTAAGTAAAATTATATTTAAAATCACGATTTTGATCAGATTAGAATAAACTCAAACGCTGACACTGGCCGGACATTGTAATATCTCTTGACAATTTATATGGGGATAAGATAAAGATAGAAATAAAATACATCAAGAGTTGTCCAAATAAATGGTTAATATAAAGGATGTATTAGGAAAAGATATAAAGGATAATTGTTGGTTTCAGTGGAATATCATTTTTAATTCATCGAGCGAGCAGGAATTGATTTTCCTTTTCGCAAGATGAATTAAAAATACAATTGTAATATTCCACTGTTACTAACATTTTTTTCTTTTTTATGTAATGCCTTTTTTACCCTAAGGATAGCCCCTAATTCCCAAAGTCGCATGAATCGTTATTCGGTCTAAAAGATAGTCCAATAAAAACACAAAGAAAGCGTGTAATTAACATTTCTTTCAGGTATTTCATGAAGAAATTTAATTTCAATGTAGAAATTAATATTGAAATGTCTTTGACGAAAGTGTCTTTGACCGTTCCCATTAAAATACAGTAAAAATTATATAAAAAATGGTTATATTCACTATTTGAAAGAGTGACATTACCATCTTTAATTCACTGATATTTCTCTATAATTCACCGAAAAGCATGAAATAAAAGGGCATTAAAATCTTCTGAAACGATAAAAGGACTTTTTCATTAAAACGATGACGTTTGCTTTTCTATGTATAGATTTAAATCAGGATACATCTATGGCTCAAAACCAGTCTAGTCATCACAGGTGTAGGTTGAAAAATGTTGAAACAACCCTGTTTAATACATGTGATGAGATAATAGGCAGACACGGACACGTAGTTAAGCATTATCATATTAGTAAACATCGAAATAAAATTCTTCTTAAATCTGAGATGCATTTTTAAATTAATTATATATAACTACTGTTTCAACGAAATGTATATAATTCATGCACAAATGCAGACTAATTCCTTGACTGGCATAAAAAAACTGACCGTAGAACGTTAAAACCAATCAAAATGGGTACATGCTTACAATCAAAATTTATCAAATTTCATTGCTTACCCATTTTTGGCGAAATAAGTAAAAAGGTCCATGATATTTCGACTTATCTTCCTGTCTCCATCAGTGTAATCTTTCCGGTGATTGTAGGGTTGCCCAAACACCAGCTCAAGTTCATATCCGTGCATTGTTCCCGTCCAGTCCGGCCAGTGTTCCTTGGAATGCTTGTATTCAAATGAGTACACATAGGTGTTCCTGTTAGGCTTCTGGGCTACGTGTTTCAGGGCGAAATCGTGAACAGAACACTTGAATAAATGATCCCCATCTAAAGAAAAGGATGAATTCATAGAGAATAAATTAATCTACCTTTTTCAAAACAGGTTTCCTGAATGTTTTCAATGACGCTGGGTGTCCTGCGCTGCAATGTGTAACACGTGTGTAAGTTGATATAGTTAATGAATATTATCATAATAAGAAGTGTGATGCCATGGAAGAGCTCACCGGCGCAAATTATTTTAGATTTTTAGCAACAAAATAATGTTCCACAAAATCTTTTATTTTTAGACAAGTTGAACTAAGAATCTTGAAAATATAGAATAAATATTTTTTTTTACTCCGATACAGAAAATTATAAACATATGACATTTTAATCAGTTTTTAACACAATCTTATTTTCCGTGACACAAAATTTAAAGTTTTTAAGCCCAGGAAATTTCAAATCGAAAAGGATTGGAAAAACACAGGATTGGACATCAACCCGAAGCTGTTTGAGAATGGGCACAACTTTAAATAGCAGCAATCGTTCATAATCTATATCTTAGTATATTTATGTAAATTATGCCTTTTACGCTCATTGATTTAAAAGGAACTAATACTTCAACAGAATGGATGTTTAGTTTCTAATCTATCATATCCTGCATCAGACAAACTTGAAATTCGAAACGTGTGCATTTCCATTTATAACATATTTGTATTTATTTGTATATTTGTATATATTTGTTGTACTGGAAATGAAGGAGCATAACAACAACATGGGTTTGTGTGTGCAGAAATACAAAACAATGATCACTTACATATATCATCAATGATGTCGTGATAATTGCCTCGCTCTGAAGGAATGTACGAGTATTCATAAGTGTGCAGTAAAGCTTCTAAACTGAGGTCATCTTCAAATCCGGAGATGGACTTTACAACGTCTAAATAAATCGACCTGGAGAGATTGAATTTAGGAATCCACTGAAGATCTCCCTTAAATAACTCGGGATAACTATACATCATGAAATATTCTCCTTCGTCTTTGGTTACGCCTAACAAGATATCCGTATCTTTTACTTTTCCTGAGTCAATTAATGCTCTTGGGTGATCAGTAAAGAAATCACCATCAACGCATGGCCCGAATGTATTTTTCCCATCAATCTCCCATTGTGCATGCTCTAGACGCATTCGATCAGCCCGTCTAAGACATTCAAGAACTTTATCTATTATGTTTGGAGAGTCACATTTCATTATTTTTGCGAGTTTTTTAAAGCGATGAAAACAATTTTTCTGCGAAGAAATGGCCCAAGGTGCAAGGGAAGTTCCACTTAACATTATTGCGTTATTGAAATAAGGCCACGAATTCTGGACTAATAAATGATGACTAACGCTTCCTGCGCCGGCACTTTCGCCAAACAGTGTTATCATGTATCTGTCACCTCCAAAACGTTCGATATTGTCAAATATCCATTTCATTCCCATTTGCTGATCCAGAAGACCCATATTTCCGGGAGAATCTTTAGTGCCACCGTACAAAAATCCCTGAACACCTAGTCTATATTGAATTGATGCAACAATAACCGAATTCTCCGCAGCAAGAAATTTACCATTGTAAACGTCTAGAGTGATTGTACCGGAGACAAAAGCACCACCATAAATCCAAAGCATGGTTGTCAGTGGGTTGCTAGACTTCTTCCTCGGGGCCCATATGTTCAAATACAAGCAATCCTCGCTGATGTTGGTGTTTGCATTCCACATTTCAACACCTTCCGACCTGTTGAATCTCTTGTCGATCAGCTGCATGCAACTATTCGGCTGAACTCTGGTCTGCCGCACTTCTGACCAGTTTCCGATCGGTTGTGGTGGTCGAAACCTGAGGTCCCCCAAAGGTGGTTTGGCGTATGGGATACCATAATAACCTTCCACTTCTACACCGTTTACCAAAAACGCATTCCCTTCTATCTCGCCGTTAAGTGTACTTATTCGGGTACAACTGCAGATCATAATTTGTATCAACAACAACAACGCAAAAAGCTGCCCCAGATATGTCATTGTTGATATATTGTCTGAAATAAAAAAATTTAAGTAGTTCATGTACTGCATGTTCAAGATTTGGTCACTGATTGTGGCAGAGCATTGTCCGGTGTACGTCGTCAACTATTAACTTCAAAAGACTCTCTTCCGAAACACCGAGGCAATTTTAAGGGATGTTCCTAGAGTGATGCAAGTTTTAAGCTTACAGAAAGCAAGTTATTATGGCAATGGACTGAAAAAATCAGAAAAAAGAAATAAAAGTTTTTCTTCAGATTCACTGCAAAGATTTGAAAATATTTTGGCATTATATGTCCACTACCAAATTGTTTCGATTTGTAAATAAATGACCAAAGGGAGTGGTACTAGTTTACCTAATATGTATAAAGTCAAAATATGAAAATATTATTGTCCAAAACTACTGCCCAAAATAGAAAAAAGTTTGGCACAGATGTTCCTTGTTCTTTGGATAACCCTCTAACAAAACAGTTGAAGAAATCTGACCCGTATAAAACATGGTCACTGGGGATAGGACTAATTTTCATTTGACTGTCAAACATGTAAACGTTTTGGCACATATGCTCAGTAGACGATTTTCAAACAAGATTGTCCAAATGCTTAAATATTGCTACCAAGTAGAGGATCTAGGGCCTTTCTGTTGGTTTATTTTTTCAATGCCTTTTGAAAAAAGACGTGTGAATGATGAAAGTCGAAGACAACCTTTATCATTGAATAGTAAGATACTATAGATGTACATAATGAATACTATTAAGATTAATTCCGAAATGATTATTGATGTATATTCACCATTTGACATAATATATTCAATGTCACACAGGTGTAGCTTCCTTTAGACACTCACATCTTTTCGAAGTAATGATATTTTCAAAAATGTATTCAAGTGTGTAAATATTTTTTTAAATGTTACTTATTATACCAGCCATATTATAACCTACGCGCAGCCATAAAAGCTGTCACGGGGGACAATGCCCCCGGATCCCCTAGCCGGTCCTGCACATCATCAGCTACGCCCATTAATGGTACTACTAGTCATGAGTTCGAGTCAGAAATTATAAATCAATGGAAATATCCATCTGATACATATCGAAGGCTAGTGTAGCAGGTAAATAAAACCTTTATTACATTCATTTGCTGTATGATAATAGCAGGTCATGGCAGAGTGACATAGGGGATTTAGTTTATGCTTGACTACTATGGTTTAAGCCACACTAATCCGTTATAACTTCAAAATTGTACAGACCGCTATCTCCTTGGTGTTAAGCTTAAATGCAGGACTGGTTATCCCGATGGCTAAGTCGAGATACAGTATCACTTTATTTTACGTATCATACGTTCGTCTACACATAGCAGATTTCGTTTTATTATTATTTGACAATTTTGTTTCATTGAATTCCTAAAATCGACCTAACTTTGCACTGAAAGCAACGGACGAGAAGGGAAAAAAATAATTCTACTTGTAATGTTTACCCAGTAGCAGTATTTTAACGTGTTGTGAAAAGAGGGTCCCAAAATTGCTGCCTTTATTTGTAGTGTAGTGAATGGCTAATGCAACCTTGAACACAAAACGTCAAAGTGCACTTAAGCCAAATCCCCAGAAGAAGTTAAAGACTCTGTGTCCCTAGAGAAGCCATCAAAATTGCATATATTACCCTGTCTGATGTACGATCGTGCGTATAAATCAGACTGCGAGATGTGATGTTGATAACAAAGTTGCCGACATCTTTAGACTCTTAGGGACATCGTTTGTATGCAAGCTTGCCTTTAACGTCCCAACGACAGTCTGTCTGTCACTATGTCAGATTTTTCTATATTGGGGAAGTGTACACTAATGGGAAACACGCAGGGCAAAATTCTGTGCCTGTCTTGATTAATGTATTCTTAAGTGTATGTATGTTGATAAAAGTATAAAAACTTAAAAAGACATAATAATTAATCCATTTAAGTTAGTTTAAAACTATTTATTTTACGCCGAAAGGAAACAAGTTCTTAAAACGTAATCATTCTCGACGGTTCCTGGGTTGGACCAGTACTTTGCGCCTGGGAAGGTCATAAAAACCTTGCCCCCCCCCCAACGGGGTTCGAACCCACTACCTTCGGATCCGCAGTCTGGTATGTAACTACAGGACCGCGGCTCTCTTCAGAGAGACTTACAAAACTATGTATCACTTTGCATAATTTATTCAAATTTCATAGTGGCTTCATGCAAGTAAATAAAACATGTCAAGTATCTTTACTTTATTAAAATCAAGGGAAATCAGCAAAAAGTCGGGTTAGTGTTTCCTTTTACGAGATAACGTGACGTTATTGCGCCGTGGTATAGTGCTAACATGCATGACTGCGGACCCAAATGCTGTGAATTGATCAATACCTTCCCAGCCGCAAAGTACTAGGCCAAACCAGGAACAGTCGAGGGGGATAAGTGAACGTTGTAAAAACTTGTTTCGAAATCGATGTGAAATAATAAGTTGAAACATTTTTTTAAATAAAATTTGAAATACTGTAATTCGGAATGAAAAAAAATAATTTAATAAGTTCACATTCAATAGGCATTCGTATGAAACTATTTTGTAATATGAATCTCTTTTCCAAAAATGATAAATTATGATATTATTTATACGATACTTCTTTTCTTTCAAATTGGGGTATATTTAGCATTTTATATGTATGGAAACAAAAAGTCTTACCTAAACTCTATCTCCTCACTATTTCCCTGAACTGTTTTAAATAACTACACGATCTCGAGATGCGACCTTACAAGAGTGTCTCCCACACCAATTTCCCATATAATTACGATGATTACCGGCCGTGTGTATTTTTCATGCTTAACAAATGATCGCAGGGGGTAGAGACATACACTTGCATACTCTCGCGGGTGATGAGTATAATGGTGCATTGCACAGAAACAGGCAGATGTTGTTTCTTTCTCGAGGTGTTTTATCACACATGTGCCATTCATTTGAACCTGCCATATGTTTGGGCTCTGATAGTCTCCAGAAAATGAACTGAGTAGCTGCTAGTGTTAGTCATTTTGATGAAGCCGTGAGCAAAATTGCCTATAGATCCGAAGGTCGTGTGGGTATAAAGCTTTCTTGTGGCTGAGGGGCGGAGACAATATTGTCCCATGACATTTTAGTACAAACAAAGGGGCTAGTATAAAATTCAAGAACCTGATTTCCAACCAAAGTAAAAAGAAAACAATTGCTAGTCTGATTGGTCCTGCTGGTACGCGATTAATCCCTCGGTCCCTCACCACTTTTGGTTCGCACCCCGGGTGTGCTGTGGGGGAGGGGTGCATTATTTGGATGTTTAATGTGGAATGGATTTCAATCTGGCTTGTAGATCGGATGTTCCTCCCTGAGGCCACTGTGCTATCGGGGTCTTTCTCCACAATAATTAGCTGGACGCCACTACATGAATTGAGCGACGTTAAACTCAAGCACAATATACAAGAATGAGATTTGAGATTTTAAGTAAATATGACTACAATCGCTTGAAAAAAAATTATTGTTTCAGATGATAGAGGAACGAAATAATGACAAGTAGTATATATTATATACTTTCAGTAGAAAAAATACTGTCCTCAAACTAACATCATGTACTCTCCGATACTAAATTTGTAAAAATGACTTTGAAATAAAGGCAGACGACAAAAGTCTATATACATGTTCACAATTTTCATCTAGTTGCATCCATGCCACGGATTTATTCATTTATTTATAATCTATTTATTTATTGTCATTTTAATCAAAATATCTCAACATATCTTAGAGCTATTTTAAATAAAAAAAAAAAAGTTACGCACATGCGCACTGACATTCCACTATCTACGCCCAAGCATGTTTTGTGATCATCCACGTGACTGTTTGTCCTCACCATTCGTCAAATTGAAGATACGGCAGATTTGAATAGTGTATTTATGAGGTACGAGTGAAGGAATTATGTATAATCATATGGCCCATTTCCCAACTCATTATTTGCACTTAGGTAGCAATTTTCGGGCTCCAGATGTGCCTGCATTGGAGTACATTCAATGTTTTATCATGGTCTTAAAGGTGTATGCTACATTTTCTTTCTGAAATTTTTTTTTCTGATTTTCACATATGTTATGTATGAAAAATACGAAATGGAAAAAATGAAGTCACCGTGATCGTTTTTATGCCACGTTTGTATATCCATGGTAACAGGTTTTAATAATTGCTAAATAGTACACCTCTCTTAAAAAAGGAAATGAAATAAAACTTCTACAAATAGAAGACACATATTCTAACAAGTAATTCATGAAAGTTCATTTGATCCGAATGAATGGTTTAAATATGTTCACTTTTACAGAAATGAAAAAATAATAGAATTAATGGAAACGGGGGAGACAAAAAAAAACAACTTTATTTTCAAACATTTTTTTTTTTTATTTTCAGCCAACCTAAGCGAAGCTCATGGTCAGCTTTTGTGATACTTGAATGTCAGACGTGCGTCGTCCATCAGCAATTTTAGTGTTTACAATCTAGCACGTTCATTTCTTGAGTCAATCATCTTCAAACTTTATGAGCATGCTTATCACCAAAAATCTCGATCGATTTCAATTATGGCTTAGATCAGCCAATAAGGTCAGGAGTTATGCCCCTTTTAATATAAAACAAATGCAAGTTTTCACTTTATTTACACTCTTGCGTCTTAATATTTTGAACAATGAACTTCAAACTTTACAACAATGGTTATGGTCATAACCTCTCAGCTAAGTTTGATTATACTGACATTGTCCCATTAGGTCAGGAGTTATGGCCCTTTGATTATTTAAAAAAGGTCAACATTGTATTGTTTACACTCTAAAAGCCACATTTTGATCCAATCTTCCTTAGACTTGCTAAGACTGTATGTCTTGATAAGATCTCAGTCGAGTTCGATCATGGGTGGGTTTGGATGAAAAGTAGTCCACTAGGTCAAACATTGGTTAAATCTGGTTTATACTCTACAGGGTACATTTTTAGCTCAATCATTCTCAGACTTTCTCAGAATGTTTGTCTTGATATTATCTTGGCCAAGTTCGATCATGGGTAAGGCATGGGCAGTAATCACTTGTGCGATTAAGAGCCATCATGGCCATCTTGTTTACAGAATTCTTTCGTAGATTTTTTTCATTACTTTTTCTATATATTTGTTTATGGTTGCTTGATAAAACAATGAAACTATATATATGTCACCGATTTTATTTAGGAGCTCCTGGGCTGTTTCTCATGCTTAACAAGAAATCAAAGTTAAAATATGTTAAACATACCTAATTCATTTCAAACTAATTAACTATTTAAAAGGAAATGTGATTAAAAAAAAAATACTGTACTGGCGGAAAAAAAACACTTTAAGCGTAACTGTGCGGCTTACATCCGAATATTTGGTGTACCCGAAATATGTTCACTTTACATGTCCGAAACAATGCGATTGTAAACTGTAGCACACACATTGATCAACATGTACACAGATGTACGGAACGACAAACAGTCATACAGGCATGCTAGGTATATAAGTTATAAGTGTATATAGATGCAGTTGAACTACATAATTAAAAAATCGTTCATAAATAATATAATCAAAACCAGTATCAACACAACAGGACTTTCTGTTTGTAGAAGAAAGCCATTATGATAAACAGGACTTTAAAGAAAGAGAGTATTTGTTGTGTTTGTGTACTAGGTTTAATATATTTCATTAATTTTGGGACTTTTGTTTTCATGGGCTGCCAACTGCTGTATCGCGCCGTAGAATGATACCACATCCAGTCACATTGTATGGACATACATTAACCAGTCCGTGATTGGAATGAACAGAACTTACATTATGAAAAATAGCACTTTAACAGTCTATCAAGCATATAATATAGTGATAAATTCATATAACTCTAAATTAACACTGTTTAGAGTTCATTAAATACAATAATATATATAGTGTATACTGAGTTAAAGTGTAAAACCGTCATTATGATCTCTTTCTTGTAAATTCGGGATAGATTGGAATAGACAGGGTATGTAGCGATCTATAATAAATTTGTATCAATGGTGTGTGTGTGTGGTGGGGGGGGGGGGTTAGCTCATTTGATAAAACACTAAATCATCCGATAAAGGATACGACCACGGAGGAATAATGTATTTGATAATATTTTCTCCATCCATGGCATCGGTTTTTTTTTATATGTGCTGTATTTATCAAAGTAAATGAAATACATCCATTACATCAGCCGAGAAAGTGGAACAAAACTAAAGGACCACTACAATTCTGTTAAACTTGTTAATTAAAATATTGATAACAACCACGTTCCAGTAAGTGAACCGGATATGAAACGGACGGAGAGACTGACGAAGCTTCCCGAACATTCCTTGATGCATCATGAAACTTTTGAAATTTATGTTAAACAGAATTGTCCCTATCAATCGTTGATCCAGAGGAGGGGACTTGGATCAGAATCCACACCGAACACTTTCTAGCTCATGACTCTCCCTATCCAATCTTTTGTTCAGATAGGCTTAATCATATTAAATAAATTAAAATTAAGCGCATGTTCTAACTTATGTTACTTTTCATGCGTTCCACCACCAAGGGTTGGATACTTTATTTAACCCTTTCCCTCATAGAGGAAACCATGAAAAGACCTATGCGAACAACATAAAACCAGATCAGGTTTTATGCTGTTCGCTGCTCCTCAGTGTCTGAAAATAAGGATTTTGTAATTAAATTTGGTAAGGTTTAACTGTGGGTTTCTGCAGATCAGGCTTTATGTGATACCTACTGAGTGCGTCAAAATGAGTCTATATGAGGGAAAGGGTTAAGATACCTTGCTAGATCTGCGCTTGTACAGTACGTCATGCACTCAAAACTAATTTACTTTGGTACTCAAATGCTATGTATAAAAGATGGACGTTACTCTTCAAATGGCAAATGGTCATGCACTGAAATTATTTTAAACTACCAGTCCATCTTCCCACTAGATCTCTCAATGAACTCGTATAATATATATTGGCACTGGGAGATATTCGCCGTCTCATGATAACGGTTCAGTTGCCATGGTTAGGTTTAAAGGTCGGTAGGCATGAATTTGATTCAGAATTTGAGGGAAACTTGAAGAACGGAATGTAAAAGGGAATTAAATGGAAAATTCTAGTCAAAATAGTACATGTATATTACATCACGTTATGGCAAAACGGCGAAGTTACAGTCAACTCTCGATGCAACAGCAATGTTTATAAATCACGTACATGTATTCCCTGCGTTGTAGGATGCAACAAACTGATGATACCACTTTTTAATCACACTATCCCTCTCACATTTTTCTTGATTTACTCTCCAGGTTTGGGGATTTATAAGAATATTTGAATTTCAGGGAATCTAAGTCTGGGGTTACTGCTAGTGGTGTGCAGTCTGCATGGATATCAACAGAGATCCTTATTAGTTTGTGTAGTCTGATAAGACATTTTGGATTGTCTTGAGATTGAAACCATTTTAACAGGGCTGCTAGCAACTCTATTCTGTGTTAGTACATTCCTGCATTTCGG
Source organism: Solen grandis (assembly GCA_021229015.1). Lineage (NCBI taxonomy): Eukaryota > Metazoa > Mollusca > Bivalvia > Adapedonta > Solenidae > Solen > Solen grandis. Next base: position 3,293,267 of record CM037782.1, on the reverse strand, counting down.
GTCCATATTTATGCACTTAATTTCCCTCCTTTTTACTACGCGAAGATATAGTTCCAATTTTTGTTTTGTGCTTTATCACTAAATGATTATCGTGTTTATGTCAATGTAAATACGATTGCACTATGGGAGTCGAAACTGAATTGATCTATGTTTATTATCGATACTGGAGATAAGGAAGTACCTGTAAACTTCACTAAAAAGGTAAATGCGCAAGCGAGTCAATCGCAATTCATACGGAGATAGTCTGAACAACCTAACATGATTTCATTTTTTTATATACGTATGGTATCTTAAAGCATTTCATTTCATATGTGTAAGCAAAATTTAATTTTATTCACAAAGCAGAAAAAAAATGATCCAATGGTTTGTTGGGGAAATGTGTTTACGCAGCGCTGCAAGAGAAGGTTGCAGGCTTGATCCCAGCTGGGTGATTTTTTAAATTAATTAATTTATTTATTTATTTTTGTATAATGCTAAAAATTGCTTACATTTATCAAATTAAATGAAACACAAAACGTCAATGAGGTTGATTGACCAAACGACGAGGCGAAATTAGACTGAGGCAATCATTCAACATGACTGCCTTTGTTTTAATAACACCTGTCAATTTTCAAAAGAACAAGTAACTGGTGTTGCACGCAACACATAAGTCCCCTACCGGTGAGGTGCATAATTTTTTTCGTTACCATAGTAACCAGAATTTTGGTCTGAGAAAATACCAAAGTGAAGTGCAGAATCTCCATACTGTCAACTATTCATACAGCAATTTTCATAATATTATCTTTAAATGTTTTTAAGTTATCGCGGGATTCAGATTTCTGGACGGACGGGCAGACAGACGGACGGGCAGACGGAGAGTAGGGGATCAATAAGAATACTCTAACCGGCAAAAGTTACGGGTTAATCTTGTATGTACATCTATCTCTCTTTAAGTTAATTATAATTTAACTAATTAAAAAGTACTCTTAATTATGCATCCGTCCTCTTCCTTCATTCATTTAAACTAACTTTAGCTAAAATCAGTAGATTTATCAAATGTATTTGGAAAGCAAGTATTGGTTAGTAAGATTCACCAAAACCCCACCGAAATCTCCGGTGCCCGTGTGACAGGTGCGCGCGCTCTCGTTTACTCTCGAGGCACGCGATAAAGCGCGCTATTTCGGAAAACTGCCTATCTCTTCATTTATGTCTCTGCCGTTACACAGTAAGTGTCAAAACTGTTCAATGTTAAAGTTATTTAGAGTATGGTTATAAAATATGCTTCTCTGATATGTCGCACAAATAGTCCCGCTTTTGATCCAGGTTTTATCCGTTTCGATTTATTCGATTTGATAGAAGTCTCAGAGAATGTTGTATACAAGCAAAATACCAGGGACAATATCAGAAATGAAACAAGAATTTGAATTAGAAACATTACAAGACAGACGCCTAAGCCTCAGATTAATATTTATGTACAGGGTGGTTGAGGGGTTAGTTCAAGCACTGCCAACATCAGATTTTGTGAAATTCACCAGACCATAAAGGACAATAAAAACAAAAGAAAACAAAAATAATGGCTGCGAAACATCAAATATATTAGAAAAACGCATTTGCAAAAATTCAAAGGGGCTGGAAATACCATCATCAAACTCTAAACAATATGAAAATTCATTATTTGTGGACACTGTGATTCACTGGAATCATCTCCCTGATAATATAGTACATGCTGGCTCACTTTAGGCATTCGAAAATGCCTTAAAGAGCCACCGCCAATAGTGCGGGGTTCTCCTTCCGTTGTGTAAAACCCAGTAATGGGATATACAACGATTTTGATTCAGATTATAGTTGATAACAATCAAAGGACCAAGGGTCATAACGGGAACAGTAGAGGAGAAGGACAAGTAATTAGTAATAGTAATTTGTAATTAGGAACTGTTTTGTTGATTTATCACACCAAATGGATATTGTAGCTAATGCATCATTCTACTATGAGTGCCGAACATTTTTCAGTAAACGACATGATACTTTTTTTATTAACTAATGGCATACCAAATATCAGAGGGGCGTGATCTGCTCACTATATGTTTAGTGAATTTCCGTCCCACGCCGGTAGACTGTTGTTGTAATACGAGTTGTAAACAACGCAAGATAATAAAATTCATTTCATTCAATTCAGAATTCATCATCACATTATTTTGTGTTTTGCAAAAATTTTTTTTCTTTATGTTATGACATGCATATGATATAACTATAGAACAGAAAGCAACCTAAGAATCAATAACAATTTCTTCACGTATGAAATATTTTGTGTGATGTTGAAGAAGAATAAGTGGGACTCGAAATATGTTTTATATACATGTATATTTTTTTCTAATTTTGATATTGTTTGAAGTAAAATACACACATCTTTTGTTTCCCTTTCGCACCAATCAAACTACCGTACCAGAAGCAAACGAATCCTGGATTCATTCCACCCCGATCGATATGGATGTCTTTGCTGTGCATGTGTAAGTTTGACTGTTTCCGGTTTTCGCAGGCATGAAATCTATTAATCCGTTAATACATACTGTTTACTACTGGAAAACAACCCAGTTTTAAAATTTAATTTTAAAATCACATACAAGGCAGATAAAATAGATGAACACCAATGTTTGATTTTACCGATTTAATTGAAACGGTGTAATTAATGTTATGATAATACACAAATCATTATTCTTCGTTAGTTTCGAAACAGTTTCCAAAGTTAGCATGACTTATTGAATTGAAATATATATGTAGTGAACGCATCCACATTACACACAGAATAAAATACAAGATTTTAATTTTATGTATACATACAAAGAAATTCTGGTATATGAATGTTTATATGTGCTCAAGTAGAGTAAGCTAGGTGTGAATTCGTTTTATTGCGAATATAAATGAAATCATACCTTGTTTTAAAGTTATAAAACGTACAATTTACACACGGTATGTGAAACCGAATAACGTATGGCTTCAATGCCTTCTGTTACTGTAACTGTTACACTTAAAAAATCTTAAAATCTTTAACATGACAGAAGCACATTCCCACATAACTACTTCAATTTAGATGCGTTTTTGGTACTCCAAGACTTGATTGTGATAGGATATACTTCTGTTAACTTAGATTTGCAAACAAAACCTTTGTTAGAATAATTAACGTATATAATTCTGAAATATCTCAAGTTGAGAAGTATCTTGAATAAAACATAAACACATAAAAAAGAGAGTTAAAAATAACAAGATAAATACTGGCTAACCATGCCAAACGTGTGTTTTTGAGGAAAAGTTGTATGAAAAAACTTAATTATTTATTCGTCAATTTAGAAGTTCTCACAACTTATATACCAATCCCCCTCAACGGTTTCTGAATTAGATCAGTACTTAACGCATGAGGGGTTCGAACCTTTAACCTTCGGATCCACGAAATGCTGTTGGATAGAAACATGTGAGGTACAAAGCTTTTTTTATGGCGAAATGAATTGGTCAAACCCAGAAATTGTTGAAAGGGATAACTGTAAGTTGTTAGGACTTGTTTCCCAGTCGACGTTAAATTTGAATGGGGTTAAATCTAAAAATGAACTTTCGATTAACTAAGGTAGAGTTATTGTTCATTTAGCTTGGTAAACGATTGTGAAAGTCTGGCCAAGGTAACATAACCAAGTTGTGGTTCTTGTGACTCAAAAAACATTTCAGCTCATGTCTAAACCATGCGTTGCATATATAGATATATAACACTGTGTTATGACAAAAAATAGTATGTTGATGTTTTTATTTGTTTCTGTAAGATTTTAAGTGAATCTACACAAATCCACAAAGAACTCAGTTGTCCACATCAGAAATAGCCTTTGATTTCTTGTGCGAGGTTACTACCTCATTGTTAACAACAAAAGAGTGGTTTACAGGAGTGGTTGGTCGCATATCATAGGAATGGTTTACAGGCGTGCTTGATCGCTTAGTAAAGGGAGACACTCTCCCATTTGTTCCATTTAGTTTGGACACCATCTGGTTGTGGTTTACAAGAGGCTTTAGGCGCTGATTCTGTTTATATCCTGTTGACATGGCAACCGAACTTAAACTGGCTATGCTGGTCTCCAAGAGTGACGTATTACAACGAGGGGTACTAGATATGCTTGATAAACTTGTCAAGCTTCGTGGGGTTTGAGTAGTATCTGCAGGCGCTGGTGACCTTGGAGATGGACCGAGGTCTGTCACGTGCCTATCGAAGCCTTCAGGGGCAGGAGATAACGTCAGAGGATTCCCGTTTTCCATGACATGACGTTGATGGTTTACCGGAGCAGCGGAAGGCGCTATTTTCACGTCGGGAACGTTAAAATCAGGAATATCATCAGAATGATTGATTTTGGAATTGTTCTGATACTTTGGTTGGTGATCTGTAATGATTTTTTTCAAAGGCAATGTATACTAAGAAAAGTATTTTAGTATATTACACATACAAATATAAAAAGAAAGCAATTTAATCGCAGCAGTATACCTAATATTTAAGCAAGAAAGCAGATCCGATTCTGTCTATGTTAGCAGTCTAGTATAAACATAAAGTTGTTTAAATGCAATGTTTACTATATCAAAGGATACATATAATGTATATAAGGTGTGTGTCGTTTTTCTTTTTTAGAATTATGATGCACGACTATGAACAGCCCGCATCATTTCTCTGAGTCTGAGATGCGGTGTGTTTAACCCTTTCCCTCATATACTCATTTTGACGCACTCAATAGGTACCACATAAAGCCTGATCTGCAGAAAGCCAAACTCAAACCTTACCAAATTTAATTATAAAGTCCTCATTTCCAGACCACTCAGGAGCAGCGAACAGCATAAAACCTGATCAGCCTGCGAGTTACTCGCAGGCTGATCTGGTTTTATGTTGTTCGCATAGGTCTTTTCATAGTTTCCTCTATGAGGGAAAGGGTTAAGGAGCAGTCATTAGGATAACTCTAAATAAATGTTCCACCTATCAAACTGCATATATTTTAGTAATATTTTGTCAATATGGAACATAACAGATTACCATAAATGAAGGGATTTTTTATTAATAAATAATAATCTTAAATCCTATTGAGTATGATATTTTTCACCACTCATATATAGTTCTAGAATAAAAAAATAAAAAAAAAAAAAAATCAATTTAAAGCCAGTCTGTTTAAATTAAGTTTTAATCATTATATAGTATTATGTGCTTGAACTTAGGTACGATCACTGACTAGCCATAACTTGTAAAGACAAACTAGCCTGCAAGAGGGCGAATTTAATTCATGTATATTTGGAGCTCCTACATACCTATTACAATAGTATTCGGCGTATATTTGTCCGCATCATGTCTACGACGCAAGTATTGGTAAACAAACCATGCCAGCAGTGCGCCGAGTACAGCAATAATGATTAGGGACGCAACGCTCACGCCAATCAACGCCTCAAGATAGCTAGTCCCGGAATCGCTGTCGTCGGTTTTCTCTGCAACATGAAGCCACAGCATAAATTAAAATCTCTCTCTCTCTCTCCCTTCGGCTACATATATAACTTGAATACATATAATTATATGATTTATATAACACAAATGTCTTACATCTGGGGTCCGATTCAAATTGACATGCCTAATGTACACCGTATAAAAAGAATGCATTTGCAATTGTATGTTAAACTATATGATAGATATATAAAGCTCCTAGATTCAATATTCAGTATGCTACACCAGCCTCTAAACAGAAAAAAAATGGCGGGCAGAACTAGAATGGAAATATTTATGAAGTGTTTAATTTCTTCCTTCTTTCAATCATGTCTATGTTATTCTCTCTAGGGGCCATCCCAAGACAGAGAAAAGTAAACCGTTCCTGTGACTTTCGGAACCTTCAGGTTCATGCATAATGCGTTCCATGCATTTGTATAAACTATCTTTTAAAACAGTCCTGGCGTGGAGTGCATGTCCCCGAACTTAAAGTTATTCGAACAAATTCGACAATAAGGTTAATTTAATCCTTTAGAAGCGCAGACGTTGGTACACAGGTCAGACGAGAGCTACCTGGTATATGTTGGTTTATTATGTGTTTCACATTAGGCTCAAACCAATGCGACAGCTTAAACAAATAACTGCACACCATTTAATAACTAGCGCTGCAGCATGATGTATGGTGAGTTATGCTTGACATTTCGGGGAATAAAAAACAGACGTTAGAAGACGGTGACGCATATTTGCCATGCGTTCAGTTAAGATAACGCTCGCAACTGTTTTTTGATCCCCTGCTTGCATTCTATAAGCTACGATACAACAGAGATGAAAACTAAACGCAGGACTGTTTTGTGTGTTTTGCTAATAGGCAAGATTTCGTGGTGAAAACTCCTTGCGCTTCGCAGCGATATTTGACATTTTGTCACTTTCCTGTTCAGGTGATATAGAATTTGATTTTAGTCTCCAGCGTGAAATACATAAACCGCTTATTTTTCTCATGTCACTAGTACAACAATATGTATACTCATATAGAATATTATAGTCATTTATTTATCCATCAGCAATTACTACCATTTTCCTTTCGCCTCGCAGGAAAGATTTTCCTAGTGGTGTTGGATTTAAGACAGGGTTTCGTGTTTATAAGTTATATTTTACATGGATGTTTAAATTATTTATTTTTAATGTTAATCTGCGTCAATGCATTGTGAGTACATTATATTTTGTAAATATGCTGCATATAGTTGCTATAGTAATGAAAAGAGCTCCGATTAATAGTATATTTGTAAAGATGTAATGTACTTCTGTTCATATTCCATCACTATAAGATTATGTGTTTTTGCTTAATGATTGTATATGATTATGTTTTCGTATAGAGGAGGAAAAAATCATACTTTTGAAACACCCGCTTTGAATCAGTCACTCATCATGAAGTCAAAAGCAGTAATATTGAAAAATCAAAGCGCTGAAGGCACTGACACTGTGTGTGTCTCAAGTGGAGGATGGTTTGACGAGCTGTTGATATGCGGAGTAACTTAGATTTGCCAAATATCCAACTTAAATTTAAAAATAAACGATTGTTCATTGCAGGCTATATAAATAGGAAGAGTAAGATTAGTGAAGTGCTAATTGTTAACAGTCTGTTGAAACAAATGGTGCGTTCATTTTTAATTTCTTGTAATGACTATGTTAACTTACACAACGTTAAAGCGGGGTTATAGGCATTGCGCGAAAATTTGCCCCCGTTGATTACATTTATTTTGATAAACAAAAGAAATACGACTATGCTGTTCTCTTAGCACTATCAGCGCTTTGATTTGTACTACCGAGCGACGGCACAGTTTCTATTTATAGATGCAAATCGCAAAATCAATGGCTCCTTACTGTGTCCTTAGTAACATACAGGTATCAGCCATTCTATAGAGCATAAAATATAACCCCTGGAGGTACCTTTGGTGTATCTGAGATAGCTTAACGTGGTTATTAGTAAGTTACACGGATTTGTATCGAAATTCAAGCTTTCTATATGGACAATTGTAACATCACTAAATAACCGAAACCTGCACATCCACTATCAAAACTCAGGCACGAGCCACCTTTACATCGAAAAAACTATACTCCTCCGCATGTAAAGCGAAAGTTACGAAACATAATAGGGAAAATAGTTTTTTTTGTGTGTGTGTTTTTATGATACATACAATTATTGTGTCCCGTAAATATTTTATTTTTTTTACTCTAAATTGAGTTTTCAACACTTGTGTTGTAGAATTCTGTTCAATCGGTCTATCATTCATACAAAATGAAGAGGTTATTCGGTTTTACTTGTAGAGACGTCACACACAGCTAACTAGGTATCCGCATCGTTCAGTACTAGCTGTATGACAGCTCATGTGATTTACTGTAATGTAAACTTTTGTTTTGTCTAACTAATCATCCACTTGATGTAACTACTTCTTCCAGTTTGTGTCTTTGCACGGGAGTTTATCCTCAGAAACATAGTTACATTTTTATGCACAAACCCTACACATGAATTAGCAAAAACATGCAATCCAGTTGTGTGCAATGTATGCAAACACCACAGCTCACGACATTCAGTGTAAAATGGAATGCTTCGTGCTGCCTCGACATGATATTTACAGAGTAAGTACACTTTGCTAATTGCCTCAATGCAGTAATATGTATGTGTGTGTTGACAGTAGTTGAGTTGTTGTTTGTCGTCGATCTATCAAAAGCATCGATTCTGTAAGGCACAATTCCACTGCGTTACAAGACGCAACCTCATCGGTACATCAACCACAGGGACATGCTCCTGTATATTTTAAAAACAAATCCCACTGTACACAAATATCAACAAGGGTCAATTTTTACAAATCATTCGAATAAAATCAATAAAATATACATTTCTCATTTGAAATATACCAAAACATCATTTTTTTTAATACTCGCGAATTGGCAAAATGACAACAACTTGGACCAGAAGTGAAATTACACTTTCGGAAAGGTTCGGATTTTTACGTTCCGGTAATGGTCAGCGATATTGCGATTCCAGATTTTTGAATTAAAATGTTAAATGTTTGTATTTATTTGTTCAACTACGAGATAAGGTAAGTTTTATACCATATGCATAAATAATTTATAAATATGTTATACTTTACATAATTCTATATACTTGTTTGTAAAATCACAGATGCTGCTCCCGTGCTAGCAGTTATTTTAATAAATTTCCCAAGTTTAAGCAATTCTTTTGCAATTTCACATAAAATATAACTTTTCCCATTGCCAGGGAACCCTGTTATTGCTTCTTCCCATGGGAACATCTATAGTCGTTCTTCGCTACTTGCCGGATATATGATTAACACCTGATGGGATGACTTAAGCCACGTGATATCAAAGTCCGCCATTTATCCGCCATTATATCGGCCATTTTAGCTTATTTGATGACGTGCTGGTTTTCACTTAAGTCTACAGCGAATCAGTGGCGAATATTGGGTGTCAGTTTAGCAGGTGCCCGTTGGTTTAAATGACGGTTTCGTGTGGTCCCGATAAAAAATACACAATGCCGTCCTAAACTGAACTAGCCCTAAAAAAGTCTGAATTTCTTGCTTCATTTCCTGTGCTATCATAAAATGAAATAAAGGCAGTTTTGATCTGGAGAAATGTGCAATCATAGTAAACCAATCTAGTTTGTCCTCTTCGTACTCTAAGGTTATACCTTCCAAATGCAAATGCTGAAAAACAGCTTTCACTTCATTCTTCAAAGTTTAGAAATGCCCTGGAAGAAACTTTTGGTAGGCTAAATCTTATAATCAGGTTGTGTCCGTTCAAAGCAAATTTCAGCGTTTTCGATTGCGTTGCATCCATTCTTCTCACACGTGTCGGGAAAAAAGTCGCAATATCGTTGACCATTACTGGAGCGTAAAAATCCGAATCTTTCCGAAAGTTTACTTTCACTTCTGGTCAAGGTTGTTGTCCTTTTTGCCGATTCGCGAGTATTTCAAATGAAAAGGCAGACAAGGAGATAATTTCACGATGTTTTGGTATATTTCAAAAGAGAAATGTATATTTCATTGATTCCATATGTAAATTTTATTGATTTTATTCGAATGATTTGTAAAAATTGATTTTAAGCGAGTCGACCCCAAACTTTGCGTCCACCCTTGTTGATATTTATGTTTACAGGGGATTTGTTTTTAAAACATACAGAAGCAGGTCCTTGTGCATCAACGTCATCACCCTCCCGAATCTACTATATAGCTGGGGTTAAAAATGATAGCGTGTATACTGATATCTAATGTCTATAAAATTACTGGTGATTATTATTGCATCACCTATTCAATTCGTACAAAAATAGCAACTGTTAAACATTAGCCGCACCTATCCTAAAGTAGATGATATATAATTTTGATTATTCTTTCTCATAAATGATGTGGTAAACAAAAAAGAAGCAAACAAAAGAATTAAAGAGACATCTTGTAAAAGTAATAAATACAGACAGAAAATGCTAGAACACATCCTCTGGAAACAATGCAGTATTTTTTCATATAACAACGGCCATATAATCTCAAATGAAATATCAGAGTAAACAGACCACGGCTGAGGCCCAGGCTGCAAAGGGATTAAGTCCGGGTAAAGTTACAACAAGTTAATTGTTATATAATATATATGATTCTTATCATAATAGATTAAAGCCGCAATTATTTATGCAGCGATCATTACTTAGCGGTTTGGGTAATTAAGTGCTTCTAGTTGTAAAACTCAACATGATTTATTTAAGTGCCAGTATCTAATCAGGAAAAAATCTTTGTCACAGTGTAGACATGAAAAAAAAATCGAAACGAAACTTTGAGGATAGTGTTCGCGACAAAAATAGAACCGTTATGGTGATAATCAAGACATATTGACGGTTTTGTAAATTATTAATTTTGAGCTGCGAAAGAACGTTCTAAAGTTTCGACTTAAACCTGGTTCCCTTCAAAACACGAAATTCTTTTCGACTTTGATGCTTAGACATTTAAGGCCCTTGCGCCCCACGCTATGACACAACTCTGTAGCCATAACGACGGCACGTGAATGCTGCACATGCAGTTACTTTGCGAGAGGTTGACACGTTCTGTTACACCAGCGAAGTGAAACACAAAGGGAATGTGCAAAAAGTCATGGTATTTGACTGGTATGAGAAACACTTATCATGATATGCACAGTATGCAATCTCATGTAGACGGAATGGTGGAAAAATAACACTTCCAGATGTGTTCATATACATAGCTAAGCCTGCATTGCCGTTTTTACTTTTTTTCATTTATTTCTGCGAATGATAAATACTTTCTTGGGTACCTTGCAATGCAGGGCTGGGGGAAAGACTGCTTCATTGTCTAGACGATAGAGGGTTTTATAATTTGATATAGTATTTTTAATACTCCAGAAATTCACATATAAGAGAACACAAATGAATGGCACTGAAATGTAAATAAAAATAATCCTATGCTAACCATCTAAAATTCGAAATATTTCTTCGAGATACGGCTCTTGCAAAAAGACGAGTATTTGAAGTAACAGAAAAACAAAATAATAAACAAACAAATTCTATATCCGCCACTGTACGCAACAACGCATTAGTTTTCTATTTTTAGAACAGTGACTTTAGACTAAATATTTACCGCATGCAGAATCCTGAGATAGAGTCCAGGTGCCGTCAGTTTGGCATACAATGGTTGAACTTCCGGTTGCTTCATAACCCGGAAGGCAATTTAATTGCGCTGACGTCGCTGTTCCATCCGTAGAAAACGTAAAGTTTCCATTGGCCGGTATGGCGAGTTCGTTGCAAGAGACTGCAATCGAAATATACCATATAGAATACAGACCAAATGTCACTTAGCTTATTTTATTTCTAAAGAATTTTAATACACAACTTCGGCGACACCCTAGAGGATAAATCTTGGCGCGCACATATGACACGGTGGTTACTAAAGATTTCGGAGACATTACTTATCTTACATTACGATTCCATTTGTGCAAATACTTTCTTGCCTACGAAGAAATTCTTGTCCCACGGATTGTATTCGTGGTGTCAAATCAAAATACTTAATCACATGGCCCATAGGAAAAATGACCAAAGGAAAACACCAGAACGTTATCTGCCATTTTATATACAGCTTTAGATACGACAATTAAAATGTATATTATTATATGTTGACTTCTTATGGTCATTTTCTTAGCTGAAACTATCTATTCAATATGCATGCATATACCGCAATCTGGAATTGGGGCGTCCCAGGTCCCACTGCTTTCGCACGTAAGCTGACTGTTTCCGCTGAGCGTGGAACCAACGTCGCACGTGACACTGGCTTTCGTAACTAAGCCATTCGTACTCAACGCTGTGATACCACCTACAGGGTCACTCAGTGAGGGACACTCGACTGAAATGTTAACTGATTTTTAAATTCATTTTATCATATATTCTTAAGTCAAGAATTAGTAATTGTTAATAATGAATATATTATAAGTCTTTTGAAAATGCATTTACTATTTTCATACATGTTAGAAATCACTATTTATAGGCATGTTGTGCACATTGCATATGAAATCGGGTTTGTAAACTGAAAGAAAAAAATATTGTTTTGAAAAAACAAAACTCAAACATCGTTGAATCAATGAAAACTTTTTATCAATCAAACAGTCAATCAACATTTACTGAAAATTGACATACCGCATATGGGGTCGTTTCCGGTCCAACCGGAACCAGAATCTCCACAATTCCGCACTGAGTCGCCCATCATGGTGAAGCCTAGTTCACAAGTGTAGGTCACTACTGTCCCGTCCGCAACTAAAGCTCCATTCTCAACTGTGATGGGATTCTCGCAGACTGTCAATAAAGTATGGACCTTTCAGAATTAACTCTTGCTATTTTCCATTTAGTCTGGTTGAAATAGGATGAATCATTTATTTCAGTTATAAAGCGACTTTCAATTAATTAGTAACTCAAAAATGTTTTCAAATGTCCTCCCACGATTTAACTTTCCTCCCTCGGGAAATTAAAAGCGTTTTCAAATGACCACTTGAAGACGTAAAACTCAAACGCTTATGATATAAACAAATATGACTTGTATCATTGGTATTTCTATTGGTATTCATATTTTCGTAAACTGAATCCATATGATGTTAAGGTAAAGTCCTTGTAATGGTTCCGCAGCGTTTTGGACCACTTAACCTCTACCAAGATAACCAAGGTATACTGATGAAACATTAGGAAACCTTGGTTATCTCCGTGAAAGGCCATGAGGTCAAAAAAGTAGCGGAACCATTACAGTGACTTTACCTTAAGACAAGGCTGGTGAAGCGTCCCCACCCAGAGAACTTGAAAACGCTTCCAAATGATACTTATAAGTAAATTGAATAAGTCGTTAGCACATTGATGTTTCTTTTAGTATTTGAATTTATATGATATTGGATAGGGGTTTTTGAATACAATTTAAAATTCACCAATGGTAGCATGTAGATTCCTGGTTAGGACATTTGAAAATGAAGTTATGGGAGTCCCAATGCGTTTTCAATATGCCCCATCTGAGAATATAAAATTATAACATTTTAAAATTTGAAAACGTTTTATGTTCCCATAGGGTTGTGTGTGTGTGTGTGGGGGGGGGGGGGGGGGGTTGGGGGTCGCTGAACAGCACTTTGAAATCATTCAAACTACAGCCTAACCTTGAAAAACGTGTTCATGTTCCCGCGGGGGAGCTTGAATCGGGGGCCACTTGAAATTATTAGTTGTAACGTTACATATAGTTATTAAACTACCCCCATTTTAAATTTGATCCGGGAATCTAAAGACGTGTTCATATTACCCCGGGTTTGGGGGAAAAAGAGAGACTTGAAAACGTTTTTAAATCGAACACTAGTTGTGCAGGGTTGGGAGGAGAGTTGGGATGGGGCTAAGGTCATTATTTACTCTTTGATTTAAAACAAAAAATCTGAATATACTTACGACATGATGGAAATGACGTCACCCAGTTGCCACTTCCGTCGCAGCTGACGTTATCAGCGCCATCAATGTAGTATTCAGCCGAACACGAGAACGACGCATACGTTGTGGTCCCGTTGGTCCCTAGGGACACAGAGCCGCTCCCAGGCTGCACCACGTCATCACATATTTCTAAAGCATATTACATTCAGCATGATAGCTTAAAACGTTTTTTTTTTCCAAGGTTCAGGATGCTTGTTTTCAATATGACAAAATATAATAATGTCATCAGAAGAATAAGCAAATAAAAAATAAACATAAATGTAAAAACATGTTCTATAAGTCTTTTAGAAAGATTAACTTTCGTTATCCCGAGTTCGTTTCCAGCAAGAGGCTATATGGATTAATTTGGTTGAATACTTAAATGTTCTCTGATCTTTACTCATTTTAATTTTGCCGGATTCACGGTGTTCACGTGTATTTCATGAAAATAAAATCTCACTGTGACTAAATGACCAAGTTAAAAATGAATTTAATCTTGTTTCCTTATATATGACATTGTTTTTCTTTTGCGAAATTCTCTTTCATATTTATGTTTTTATTATTGAATTAAAATATCATATTTTATGATCTCATTTGAATTTTTATCATGGTCATAGAAAATTTACATTAGTTTTGGTCACTCGGGAAATAAATTATGTTCATGCAGTGATTGTTATTATTATTATTATGCTTGTGAAGGGAGTTTGTATGTTATTATTTACCACAAATGGGCTCTGATGTAGTCCAGCTACCGTCTGTTTTGCAAAGACTGGTAGAGGACCCCTTCATTGACTTGCCGACGTCACAAGTGAAAGTCGCTGACGTCACAATACCGTCAGTGCTCGTGACAACGCTACCAAAATTTGGAGACATCAACGCGCTGCACTGGACTGAAAAAAAAGTTGTTGTTTTTCTTATAGTTCAGTGTGTAAAGTTTGTATGATTAATGACATTAATTTATGTAGAATTAACACGTTTTTAGGATTTATAATAGATCTGTTCCTGATGCATCTATTTACAAAGTTATCAATTTTCAAAATTTATATTTTATTCTATTTTTTTTATTTTCACATATTAATATTGATATAATTATCATTCTTTATCATTCTTACCATCATTATTATTTCTATAATTATCAATAAAAAAAATATTTTACCACACTGTGGACCAGTTCCACTCCAGCCAGAACCGTCTTCCTGGCACGTGCGCTGTGATGAACCAATCAACGTGAAGTACACGTTACACGTATAGTTAACCGTGCGACTGTCTTCAGACAATGTTATATCGCCGTTGACGGGCGCATCTGGCAAGATGCAGTCTGAAATGTGTACCCGATTAATTACAATATATCACTACATCAGTTATATTACTGAGTTGTATATTACTAAACGTGTTGCTATCAAGGCCTTGTCAGAGAGAGAGAGAGAGAGAGAGAGAGAGAGAGAGAGGTCAAATGTGGGGTGACTAACTGCAAATCCAGAGGCTGTTGGTTCAAATCCCATTGAGGACAATGACCTTTCTTGACCTTTACAATGCACAAGGTACCGGTTCAACCAAGAAATCGTTGAAGAGGAATAGCATCAGGTGTAAAAAAAATGATATTCATATGCATTAAAATGTTTATAAAGAGAGAGAGAGAGGGGATCATACCACACGATGGTTCAGTTGAAGACCATTCTCCACTTGTCAAACAGTTGGAAGTATTTCCCCCCGTCACCTTGTAGCCGTGTAAACAAGTGTATGTTGCCGTGGTGACGTATCCATCGGTTGCTATAGAAACATTTCCGCTACTAGGTGCTGTCAGTGTAGGACACGTCACTGAAATGAGGAATATAAAGCTAAATGTATGAACACAAAGCAAAATCTGATTCATGACATTTCAGCCAAAAAGAAAAAAAACAATGTTAAAACAAGAGGGCCATGACCATGCTTTTAACAGATCGGAATAATATCAGCAATCTTGGTAGAGGGTTACATCTGTATTTAAACATTTTGAAATCTGGCCAGTAGTTTTGAAGGAAATGATTTTTTTTAGAGTTTTCATATTTTTTCTTTCTGTTGCCATGGCAACCAGAGCTCTACATAGATCTAGTTTATTTTGAATGTTCACCGAAGGATCATCCCTGCCATGTTTAATCAAATTCTGTCCAGCGGCTCCAGAGGAGATGTTGTTTGAAGTTTTTACTATATACATTTAAGGCAAAGTAGTCCCGCCCATGGCGGCCAAGTTTTTTTTTAACAGATCGGAATAATTTTAGCAATCTGTAGACGGTTACCCAAGGAACATCTGACTAAAAAAAATTGAAATCTGGCCAGTAGTTGTGAAGAAGATGGTTTTTGAAGTTTTCATATTTTATTTCCTTTGCCATGGAAACCAGAGTTCTTCATGGATCTAGTTTATTTTAGCAACTTTTGTTAATGGTTCACCCAAGGATCATCCCTGCCAAGTTTAATCAAATTCTGTCCAGCGGTTCCAGAGGAGATGTCGTTTATAGTTTTCACTATATACATTAACGGCAAATTAGCCCAGCCCATTGCGGCCATGTTGTGTTTACAGATCGGAATAGTTTTAGCAATTTTGGCAGAGGGTTACCCAAGGAACATCAGTACCAAAACATTTTAAAATCTGGCCAGTAGTTTTGAACGAGATTGTTTTTAAAGTTTTCATATTTTATTTTTCCGTTGCCATGGAAACCATGGAAACATGAATCAAGTTTTTTTAGCGACTTTTGTGAAAGTTCACCCAAGGATCATCCCTGCCAAGTTTAATCAAATTCTGTCCAGCGGTTTCAGAGGAGATGTCGTGCCGGCCGCGACATACCAAAGTCGAAAAAAAAATGGTACTGTTATAGCTCCTTTGCTTGGCTCTCAGCAAAGGGTAGTTGCAGGAGTGGTTGGCCCGGTGGCAGGATAATGTGACTGGGTGTGGTATCATGCCACATGTCTACAGCGTGATACTGTAGTGTGGCAGCACTATATCTCTCTCAAGTAGACATCGTCTCCAAATGACTGAAATACTGTCGGTGGGACGTAAAACCCAACAAACAACAGATGCCGTTTAAAGCAAATTGTTGACGACACACGACAGACGCAGGGTGATCACAAAAGCTCACCTTGAACACGTTGTGCTCAGGTAAGCTAAAAAAAAGAATATAAAAGGCAAATCGTCCCTATGTTTACTTGCGCACTTGAATGCTTCAAATATTGCTATAGTGACTCTCTCGATAGTGTAATGATTAGGAACATGTCTTGGTATTTCTATTGTATATATATATGCCTTGCTTCGCGATAAATATGACGTTGAAATATTGTGTTATTTTGAAAAGATCTGTATCCAATGACAAAGATAACACAAGGATATTTAAAAACATACACCATGCATTTCATTCTTAAAATTTAAAATATACTATAACTCTGAACAAACAGTGTATATTATGTGAATATCAAATTCAACGTGACGTAATAGCATATGAACAGAAAAAAATGAAACCATAGATACGTCATACCGCATGACGGCTGAGAAGCGCTCCAAGTGCCGTCACTCTGACATTCTAATGATGATGTCCCGTCTAGGGAAGCTCCCTCGCTGCACGTGAAGCGGACTGACGTCACAGTTCCATTAGAGACAGCCTCATACTGACCGTCACCAGATATTTCCGTTGTATTTGGACAGGACACTAACAGGAAGGTAAATATACGACTTCTGTCTAATTACAATGAATTTCATCTCGTGTCTTACTTTTAGTTGTGTAACATCTTGACGTACAATCAGTGCTAAAACTAATGTCACATTATCACAGCATTGGTGCAATTTCGCTTTGCTCAATTCGTAAAAATGTAGTTAAAAAAGTAGTTTTATAGATACGTGGTTCATCTCGACACATTATGACTAATTTTATCGTTTTAATTCTGTTTTCGAAATAAAATGAACTAAAACAAGGTAATATATTCGTAAATATTAGTGTAGATTCCAACTGTTCAAGAGATACAAAAATAATGTAATTTGAAACTTAGCAATGCTAACTAAACGAAAAAAAATAACTATCTCCTTCAATGACGTAAAGCCGACCACCTGAAACGGCTAGAATTCATGAACAAACTGTCGCATATCTCCCATGCTTTGATTGGTTGGTGATGGTATATTTTGAATAAGCGTGGTACCATGTCACTTTATTTACCGAGTATGGCATACTTATATCTGCCACTTGTAATCCCAAACAATAGAGGAGGGGTTATATATGTTAAAACTTACCACAGGAAGGTTCAGTGTCACTCCAGCCGGCCCCTATTGCAGAACATGTTCTGACAGACACGCCGTTAATGGAGGTTCCCGCGGTGCACGTGTAAGTTGCGGTGGAGAAATCAGCCGATATGGATACGTTTCCGTTTGCTGGGGAGGTTGGATCCTCACAGACTGTTCACAATCATTGCCATAAAGTATATAAGAGCGAGTCGATTTTTTTTATTGGTCGATACTCATAAAATATATGGTACTAGTTTCTCGTCGTGGAAGGGTTTCTTTTTAATAACGTCTGATTTTGATATTATCTCGATGCATTAACTGCACATAATTCATTTAGGATCAACTAAATTTAATGACTAACATTTAATAATATGATCATCTCCCTTTACAATTACTCACCCTATGGAGAGTTATTGTAATTACATGTAAACAGTGGATGGACGAGTGAATAGATGGATGGATAGAAGTTGAGTGGTCAAGATATCCAGACAGTCAGAAGTACTTAACCCTTTCCCTCATAGAGGACAACATGAAAAGACCTATGCGAACAGCATAAAACCAGATCAGCCTGCGAGTAACTCGCAGACTGATCATGTTTTATGCTGTTCGCTGCTCCTCAGTGGTCTGGAAATGAGGATTTTGTTATTAATTGGTAAGGTTTAACTGTGGTTTTCTGCAGATCAGGCTTTATGTGGTACCTATTGACTGCGTCAAAATGAGTCTATATGAGGGAAAGGGTTAAGCATTTTTGTAATTATCGATATATACCAAAGTGAATCTGATTAGTAAGAATACGATGTGTGTTGGCAAACTAGGATATAGTAAGATGAAGAAAACTTAAATTTGAATTCCTTTTATCAACACAATGTCATCTTAATTTTATTCTGTCACTTTTCCGCAAAGACAAAAACATAGTAAAGATCTAAATATTTACCGCAGGTTGGTTCCTCATCTGTCCACGATCCGTCTGTCAAACACAGGAGACTGGAGTTCCCCAGGAGCCGGTATCCAGCTGAACAGGAGAAATTGGCGCTGGTTCTCACGCCGTCAGTGCTGATACCAACAGAGCCACTTCCGGACACCGATAACGTCTGGCATTGTACTGGTGTAAAATAGCCAGAACATTATTTTACTGGTAATCATATTCTTTTTTAAGTACCTGGACATCCTGTTTAATTATTATAATAATTACAACTGCATATATAATTCATGTATCTCAAATGCTATGTACTATGTTTGAAACACATCATCATCCTGTATGTTTTGATTATGCATGTTTCAAAAATTGATTTCAACGACGGATACACATTATAAATGTTTGATTAAAAATTGTGTTGTCTTTTTAAGAGAAGCATATTTCTAGAGTAATGGGCATGATGCCATAACAATTACAGCAGGTAAGGCAATGTCCTTATTCTTGTACAGGTTTGACATGTACATGTAGCACGTGTTTGCAAAGATCTGAAGGAAAAAAATCCAACATATGTGTAGCACAAAAACACATTCTGTATAAACATCAAAGTGTAAAGTGATACCATGCCACTATCCTACACCAGGTTGTTCAAATGTTGAACTTAATTAAATAACATGCTCACTGCTATGTAATGCACATTAATAAGGAAAGGTAAATTGTTCAAAAAAACACAGATAATCATGACATGTGTGCAGATTGCAGACTTACCACAGGTAGGTATCTCCTCATCCCACACACCGTCCGTCAAACATACAAGCGTCTGTTGTCCGCTAAGAGTATACTCGACGTCACATGAAAATGTTGCCACGGTTACGGTGCCATTGGTTGACGTTTCCACCTGCCCGTTATTTGGACTTGTCACAGAGGAGCATGACGCTATTCATATAAATAAATAAGCTGTTATTTAACAAAGAATGTATCACATTGAGAGCTATATGCAAGTTTATGGTCAGTCGGTCAGTCGCTTCGGTCCATATACTAAGGTCCGACTGACCTGACCATAAACTTGCATTTCGCCCAAAATGTCATTTTTTTTTTTCATATTTCATTTTTTTAATTTTGATACAATTCTTGAGGCCCCTTTCAAGTTGATTTTATTTTAAGTAGCTTTGTTGCCTTTTTTGGTATTAGGAATTGATTATCAATTGAGTCTTATAGGTTAAACAAGGAGTCTTCTGTAAACGTTGCTCATTACGTCGCCTGCTAATGTGCTGAAATCTACAAAATCGAAAAAAAAAAAAAAAAAAAAAAAAAAAAACAATGACGTTATCCGGCCCATATAACAATATTTACCTGCAGTGCCAGCCAGTGTAACATTATATGAACCTAATGACGTCACATTGAATCAAGGGCGATTCATAAAAAAGTAAGTTGTAAACAAATATAATGAATGCAGTCTTTGCTTGATACCCTTATAAAGCATTTGTTAGAAGCGTTGTTATCCGTGGTTTGACATTGATCCAGTTTTTATTCCACTTTACATGACTTACTACAATTAGGCGATACTCCGGTCCAGCCCTGGCCACCTGTCTGGCACGTTCTTGTATCCGAGCCTTGCATTACAAACCCCTCGTCACATGTGTACGTCACCGTGCTACTGTCAAAGGACACGGTCGCCGTACCATTAGCCGGTGGCTCGGGCACGCTGCAGTCTGGAGGTTATTTTGAGACAACTTAGATATTGTTGTAATTATTTTATTGGACTGTAATGTAATAACCATAGACATATGCAATATACGTGTAACTGAATGTTAACTGTTGACAAAATATATTATAGTCGTCTCTAATCTACAGAGAGAGGGTCAAGATGGCATTATATCACTTCTTAAATTGAGTATTAATTGAGTATCACTTACCATATAAACAAACTAAGCGTCGTTTCATATACATTGATTATGCTTTTATCTGATAAAGCGGGCAAATGAAAAAAATCAAGAAAAGAAGCAGGTTCCGACCATACAATATCTCATGAGGAGTATGCACCAATTAATGTTATCACGGGTTGTCAAAAATTTGCCCTGGTGATCCCACATCAGACAGTACAGGTAGCATTAAAGTGATTAATTTTGATAAACATTCCGACCAAGTTTCATAAGTAACGTTCTAAAAATATGGTATATTGAGTGGTCAAAAGCACAAAAGGGCTCAGATCGGTTAAAATGTAATGTTTATATAATATTGACTAAATCGCATAGTAAATTAACTAGTAAGATTGCTATGTTTATTTTAAATCATAAATCAGAAAGGATAACATGGGTATCAGTCAAAGCTTATTTCTACTGATCATTAATTTTTGTACCTTTCTACTTTTTACGGTAAAAAAATTACTATTGATAAAGGATCAATTTTCTTTTCTTACTTGTTGAACTGCTCACTAACAGTATTACAAACATTTATTTTGTTTAAAACAGATGATTCTTTGATTACAACATAACCCATTGTCTCTAATGTTAAATCAGAATGCACAGATTTTAATAACACTTTATACATTGAAAAGGCCCGTCGTATACTAAAATAAATTAAGGGGAAGTTAAATTATTTATATGTCAGAACTGAAACGTGTATGATATTGCTTCTTTCAGCACTGTTTATTTCTGAAGCAGCTTATTTGGAAGGGCATATACTCACAGCAAGATGGCGCAGTGTCGTTCCATGAGCCAGTTGTTAGGCACGTGATGGTCGAACTACCAACAACGTCATATCCGGTTGCGCATGTGTAAACTGCAGTAGTTGTTTGACCGTTAGTTGTCATTAATACAGACCCGCTCGAGATTTCGTCTGGGTTTGGACAGCTTACTGTGAATAGATGTTAGACTAAATTAGAGCATGAACTATTATGCTTCTGTAGTCAATAAAACAATGAATACGGTAGATCTTTGCCGTTAAATGAAGCATATGCATTTTCTGACTTATAAGGACCTACCACAAGTTCCTGCTGAAGCAGTCCACGTTCCGTCAGAATTGCATGTCGGGGTAACTGTGCCTTCAAACGATGACCCGACGTCACACGAGATTACAGCCGTTGTGACGCTTCCTGACGTCACCAATGTAATGTTTCCGCCATCAGGGGCGTTTAGGTCTTCACACTGCACTGTTTCAGAAATAATTAAGGATAAAGCTTAACTTTGTGTTTAAAATATTTACTACTTATATTCATTCGTTTATCAATGATTGGGGTGCTATTTATTAAAATTGTAAAACTGATTTTTGTCGTCAATATTATTTGGTATATTTCTTAAGAATGAACAGGAATATAATCTGATATATGATCAATATTATGTCATTTAATTATAATTATAAATATTTATATGATTGTAATTAAATATATGCTATAAAACTAAACTATTCATGCTTGGAAACCTGTAAACGTAAGGCTATTTGCCGTGTAAAACTGAAATGTATTACATGTATTTGTTCTTTCATATTACAAAAATAAACGGAACTTAAATATGTTAAATGTGATATTCTAAATGATGTTCAAACGGAAATCTTGATTGGCGATCTATGTATTAGATTCATATTATTTTAATTGGTTGTTACCGATATTTTGTATTTGTTTGTTTGTTGTTGTTTTTTTATTTCATTAATAAATTTTGAATAATTATACTCGTTTAAGGCCTATCGTTTCAGTGTTTTATAATGTTTGCTAGAAATCAATAACAGTTTTGTCAAAACATAACTTAGAAAAAAAGAAGAACATTATACCACATGTAGGCTCCGTAAACGACCAACCGGTGCCATCGGGTGAGCACGTCATGTTCACTTCACCGTCAGCAGTGAATCCGACGTCGCACGTGTAAAACGCCGTCAGACCGTCGTCTGAAAGCTCAATAGTCCCGCCGGTTGGAACCGCCGGGGTGTCGCACACTGTAAACACATTTCTAATAATATACTAATAGAATACGTTACACTGAATAAAATAGGAATAAAAGTAAATAAATTTCAGCTCGTCTTAGCTTTCCTCGGTAACTAAAAACGTCAATTTTCTTTTTATAAAACGACGACCCTGTACATTGAATTCTAATCATATGTTTATCTGGAGCTTTCTTCCACCTTCATAACATCCAGAGAGAAAGAATGAAAAAAGAAAGACCGGCAGAACGAGCCTTAACCAGCGAGTTCGGATAACTATGGAATTTTAAGAATATCGATTTTGTTTATTTTTTTCGGTACAGCTTTTCAAGTACATGTAATTTGGGTAATTTTGTTTTTTATGAGACAGAAATAGTGCTGCCGCAATACGATATAAATCATAGTGGCATAATAAAGAAGACCCAGTTATTCTGAAATTAAGTTAAACAGTCCGGAACTCCCTTATATGACGAGATCCAAACACAGGGGAGACAAGCCAGTACCATTTGTCGCACGGGGATGTAAGTCCCACGAAAGCTCTCGGTTACAGGACAGACGCTCTCACCACTCGACCATCGGAACCGGTTAAGTACACTGGGTATGTTTAATATGTATTTATCGTAAGTCTTAATTGCAGCGTACACGCCAAGCTGGTGACACATTACCGCATGTGGATGGCTCGCTATCCCAAGTTCCATTCGTTGTGCACGTCAGTTGTGAAGAACCGGAAACATAATATCCTGGCATGCATCCGTACGATGCTATGGATTCCGTGCCGTTTGTTGTGACGCTTACGGAACCACTTGAGACATCTGGCAGATTCGAACAGTAAACTAGGGAATAAAAGAAATACAAATACCTATATTGGGATAAATATATAGTATTGAATTAGTTCCGAATATTAATTTAACTTTGGTATGGGGGCCACAATATTTTAGCAAACTGAGGAATCTATATATTAGGTCAAGGGTTAAAATCCAAATTTCAAAGTTTTTGTACGTGTTTAGTGTCTCGTTCCAAGCATAGTTAATGGGACTGTCACACGGCTAGATTAATAAATTAGAACAATATAGCACAATTTTATTCATGGGGGTGAAGGAATATGGTTTCGTATATTTCTGTCAGGTAACATATTAAACCATACCGCAAACAGGCTGTTCTGTATTCCACGTGCCGCTCGTGCTGCACGTGACAGATGCAGACCCGAGTAAACTTGATCCCTCAGAGCAATTATACACAGCTACAGTTGTGACCCCGTCTGTCTCCAGGGTGACATCACCCCCGATTATCGCCCCTGTTTCTACACACGGTACTGTAAATACAAGAACACATGGGTAAATAACAAATTAAAAAATGTGACGTCATGCAATCGATTACGTTCAGAAAAGTAACAAAATAGTACAACGTGCTTTGAAAACCTTTTTCTCTCCTGATAACCTGTGTATGTATGTTTAAAAACTGACCGAGATGTGACTTGGGTGTGGTATCATGTCATATGTATACGTCATGATATTATAGTGTGGTGGCACTATACATACGTTTTCCTATGATAGACACATGCGCTTTGAAACTTAAAAAAAAATTTGCTTAAGATAAAAAAACATAAAACAGTAAATGTAAGCAAATTACACGTGGCATACGAGGAGAGCGTCCATGACTGTAGGTAATTAAGAGTATAATTATACATGCATAAAACTGTGTCATAATGACCGAAATATTGATCAAGGATAAACACACAATCACAAAACACTTTTGAAAATATTTTTGGTTTTTGGGAAAGACGTTTATACATGTTTAATACTATGTTTATAGTTGTCATTTTATTATCATGTAATTAGTTATGAAGCTTTTAGCTAAATGATTATTAGAAGAAATGGAAGTCATGATAACAATACCGCACTCCGGTGTTGTTATGCTCCACCCTGAACCATCCGACTGACAGACTCCAGTGCTGGTTCCAAGCATGGTATAACCGACATTACAACTGTGGGTAAGCGTGGAACCGTCTGCACTGACTGAACCATTTCCGGGAGCAGAGGGTGTGTCACATTCTGTAAACCATTCAAAATACATTGACATGTGTGTCTATTTAAGTTATTGTGATATATCCAAGTGTTAACAAGAATTAATTAAAGAAAAGAGTTCCTGACCAAAATCAGTGCAGTGTGTATGTGTGTGTGTGTGTGTGTGTGTGTGTTTAGGTTGTTGTTTTTTGTCTTTATGTTGTTGTTTTTTTATTTCTTTCTCATTCTGAATTTGCAAAATATCAAAAAATAAACACACATTAACTTATATATTTTTATACATATCTTTTCAGCAGAGAGTTGCTCTACTACTGTTCAAATAATTGTTTTGGTTGTTTTTTTGTGCTTCAGGGTGACATTCATTACTTACGGCACGTGGGTGGTGGGTAGTTCCAATTTCCGTCCGTCCGACACGTGATAACGGACTGGCCAATCAAAGTGTAGCCTACTGCGCAATTGTAATTGGCAGTTGTCGTTTGGCCGTCCGTGCTGATGTTCAGGGTCCCGCTGTTAGGGGCAACTCGTGTACTGCATTCAGCTGAGTGAATTGTTTGATAAGTGCAACTTTACAAACATTTGCAAACCGACCGAAATTTTCACAACAAAAGATATCATCATCACCATCATCATCAACTACAACAACAACAACAACAATAAATACAACATCATTGTTATTATAACCTATATTATTTATTTATTTATTTATTTATTTATTTATTTATTTATTTACCTTCTCTGATTTGTATTGAATAATAACAAGACAAGAGCAACATCGGACTCACCACACTCGGGCGGTGTCAGATCCCAGATTCCGGTTTCATCGCAGGTCAGGAGGGCGGATCCACTTAGTGTAAATCCAACATCACACGTAAACGTTGCTTTGGTAACGGTATCTCCGTCACTGAACAGCGTGTACGCTCCGCCCGACGGGCTCGTCAAAGAAGCACACAGAGCTGAATTAAGAGCATTGACCAAAGTTTTTAAATTGAACAAATCATAATAAATAAGTTTATTTGTCACTGCATACGAAGTCTCAATTTTTCTACACGGTTATGTATTGCACATAACTGTATAGACTAGTCAAATAAATGTTTGGGGTAGACATAATTGCAACACAATTTCTGGCTTCAATTGTCGAAAGTACTAATTGAAATAAGTACTGTAAAAAGTCCCAACAGATTGTACCTGTAACAACGAAGAAATTCAACATTGAAAATGGATTTTTTCATGATTTCATCAATGGACATAACCTCACTCCATACTTTGGGACGGCACGCGCAAAATATAACGTCATAAAGAGAAAATCAAAATAGCGTCAATAAAGTACAATTAGTACATATGGTGCTAATTGTGTACGCTCGACTTTTCTTCACCGTCGATCCGTCATTTGCAATTTTTGAATTTATCCTCCTAAAGAGCAAAAATAATTTCAATTTACAAGACTGTTTTGTTTATATACATCATCTCTATGGGCATGGCTGACGTCATGATCTTGTAGGTAAGGGTTATTCACCTGGATACTCATAAAATACAACCTACCACATATCGGCTGACTATAGTCCCACGTGCCATTTGCCGAGCAAGTAAGGAGTGTCTTGCCATTGATGGTGTAGCCCACACTGCACGTGACCGACGCACGTGTGATTGTCCCGTCCGTCGTGAGCGTTCTGTTTCCGCCGTTTATTTCACTCAACTCCTCACACTGCACTGTAAACCAGAAACACATGATGCACACCACTGTTACTAGACACAAGTCACATCAATACACCCGTGACCTTTTGATCTGTTATATTTTCAGTAAGGGTATAAGGTAAGCGCTATTGTGATCAGATGCTGAAGTTTAACGTCCCACCGAGAGTATTTCAAATATCCTGAGACATATGTCTACATGAGACAGATTTAGTTCTGCTTCGCTACGGTAATACACTTTTGACATGTGGCATGATACCACATACACAATTACATCATCCTAACACCAAGCCAACAAGTCCTGGATCTACCTTTCTGCTTATTAAAAAGCAAGAGGGACATGTCAGTAATACTTTATCGACATTGGTGTATCACGGCCGGAGATCATACCCACGACCTTCAGAAGTGTGTTGATTAAGCAATAGAAAGTAATTATATGAAAAACATTTTGTAAAAATCACCTATAAACAAGATTATTTTGTATTTGAGCGGCAATGTTTCTGATGAACTTATCTCTCATCATTAACAAATTTAATCTGGCAATTCCAGTCTATTCAGGAACCTTAATACAGAATTTACTTCATACTTACCGCAAGTAGGGTTGACGTCCGACCAGCCGGATCCTTCGACCGAGCAAGTTCTTACTGAATCACCGTTTATAGTGAATCCGAGAGAACATGAATAATATGCTGTTTCCCCGTCGTCATACACAACAGAGCCGTCTGCTGGTTCCGATACAGCGGAACATTCTGAAATACATTTTGATTGGTTGAAATATAATCTGATAAAAGGTGATAATAATCGTAATATAGAAACTTGGAAACTACTCTTACGTTGTGCGTCAAGCCAGTAATATAATAATTTCATTTTTACGACTTGGGTATGTCACAGCAAGGGATCGAACTCACGACCCCCCAGTACGGTGTGGACGATATAACTAATTGACCACCGTGGCAGGTCTGTTTGTTTAATATTCGCGATAACCATAGAGTTATATGAAATTCTTGGGAGACTTGGCCTTAAGTAAATTAAATAATCTTATCCTATAAATCATTATGGCAAATTGCATTATTTTTAGATCTATAATAAAAATACCCAAACAATTCATTCCTTTACAAATTTTGTTACTAATCAAGATAAAAAAATATATCACTTAGCTTTGAATTAAAATAGAAGACTGGAATGGTGGAATGCGTTTTACCAAGTATTACAAGTGCTAAGTAATGTTGGAGGAATTTGAGCGTGATCAATTGTAACGCTCTATCATTAAAATATGAACAATATAAAAAAAATAGAAGACGTTTACTGAACTATGTTTAAATTTACATGTAATACTTATTGACTTACTACAAGTTGGGATGGAATCGGACCACGTGCCATCAGACTGGCAAGTAGAAGATGGACTTCCGGTCATGATATAACCATCTGCGCATGCGAAATCCGCAGTGCTCTCCGCGCTATCTGTCTGAATCGTGATTTGGCCACTAGATGGCGCTAAAAGCTCTTCACATCTGACTGAGGAAAGAAAAATCGAATATGGTAAATATTCTGTCTAAAAGGTAGCGTTCGGTTAGAACATCTTCAAAAATACTGAAATACATTTAGTGATATTGTAATCATCTAAGAGGGAAATCTATATTTAAAATTATTCCGTGAGAAAACGGTATATAATCAAAACAAGTAATACATATTATTCAATTATATCCAAATCACTTTCTGTGAACATGTAAATATTGAAAGTATGCTTGCCACTCAAATGAATGCATATGAAGTATTAAAATATGCTTAAAAAATACAAAGTCATTTTATCAACCGAAAACAATTATCCATTAGTATGAAAGTGTCCAGATCTGAATGTGAATAGATTCATATCTTTAGCAGGTATATAGATATCGAGAGAAATATCAATTTAACCACTTATAACAAAATCACTTGTGATAAACATACGCCGTGGTACAGTGGTTAAACAGCAGACGGTTGTTGTTTCGAACCCATCTAGACAAACATACTTTCTAGACACTGGGGGACACGTGTGATACGTATTCTTTACGGTCGGTTTTTTGAATGTAGAACAAATTAACATAATTAACATAACATAATTAACATAATTTGTTTTACATTAGAATACGAATTAAAGACATACGCGCACAATGCAGTTATTTTCTATATAGACAAAGAAGGAAAATTAAAATTAGCCATGAGAATTTTCTAAAACTTTGCATGATTATAGAAAATTACATTAAAAACTAATGTATCATCTATGGAAAAGAATTGGGGGCTAGTATTACTTTCCTTCCATGTCTATATAAAAAAATAACTGCATTGTGCGCGTATGCCTTTAATTATAAAGATACTCAGGTATATGATCAGAATTTATACTGCTTATTTCTCATCACTTATTTGTATAAAAGACGACAACACAGTTAAGATAGCAGTAAATCGTTTTCAGATTAATTAGATATTTTGTCTAAATTTCTGTACATTAACGCTTACCACATGTTGGAGTCGTTGAATTCCACGTCCCGTCGTCTAGGCAATAAGATGTTCTGCTTCCGGTCATTGTATAACCGACATCACATGAGTACGTAACCATGGTGACCTCGCCGTCAGTTGTAACGTTGAAGTAACCGCCGGCCGGAGACGTTAACGCATTGCATAAATCTGAATTGCACACCAAAATGTACAAACAGCATTGCGAAGATTATAGCGGTGTGTTATTTCATATAAAAGTATTTAAATATGTTAACATTCCCCAAGATTTGAATTTTTGGTCTTGAAAATATTTAGCAAGATTTCAACAAAAATGTTATTTGTGAATACGTAAAACATAATTTATAATAAAAAAACAACATTTATCTAAAATCACAAATATGCTTAAAATCTTCATAAAAAAAGTTCATATGACGTTAATATGCTCATTGTCTCTATCACTCAAGAGCTTTCTATGAACTGTATTCAGAAACTTGGCAATCAGCCAGACATGAAATTGTTTACTATTCTTATGGCTGTCATCGGGTGATACATTTTGTTCGTTATGTTATATCACATGGCTGATGATAATATAGAATGATAAACCACGACAAAAAAAAAATGAATTTCGTAAAGTCGCAGGTGGTCCAGTGGTAACGTACATGTTTAAGTCTTAAGGTTGTAGCCTCCTTCCAATGGAGGTAATGACTTTTAAATGCTTTCCATGGCACCAAGTACTAGTCCATCCTAGTAAAAGCCGAGAGCGATTAGTATAATTTGAAAGAACTCGTTTCGTAAAATAAATAAGTTTAAACTAAACTTTCGTCTTCACATACAATTCTGTCGCAATCAAAGTCATCTGATACCTATGTTTAAGGAGTATGCGAGTACTGCTAATAAATCTAAATTTGTAAAAATAAATCTATCACCAGACGACACTCACGACATGTGGGTGCCGGGGACCAGCCACTTCCGTCTTCACTGCATGTGCTTGTAGCAGTACCAATCAAATTAAATCCCTCATCGCACGTGTAACTGGCGACCATGGCTAATGTCGCCACTGACCCGTTCTGGGGTGCAGGCGGATCTTCACAGTCTGGTGGTTATAATGATAAGAAAAGTTGCATTAGCACACAGTCGACGACAGTAGCATTTCTGCATGTCGTCAAGGTAGTAGTTGTAGTAGTAGAAGTAGTAGGATGAGGAAAAAGATGGAGTAGAAGTAGAAGAAGCACAATTTGTAGTAGTAGTAGTAGTAGTAGTAGTTGCAGCTGTTGAAGTAGTAGCAGTAGAAAAGGAGAAAGAAGAAAAGAAGAAGGTAAAGAATTAAAAGTAGATGTAGTATTAGAGACTTAGCAGTACTAAAGTCGTAGTAGTGTGGTTTGCAGTTGTTTAGAAGAAATAGTAGAGTGGTTATTGTGGTGTTGATGTAAGGAATAACATTGTTACTGATATAAATAATGGAAAGTGAAAGAAATGTTTTTCTTCCTCTCGATTTATTTAAGTCTCAAACATGACAAAAACCTCTTCTATGGAAGGGGATATTCGCCAGTTCATTCAAATCTAAGAAGAAATCGAATGTTGCAAAATTAAAACAAAAGATGGCATAATTAATAGCATAATGAGTGAACTGGCGGATATCCCCTTCCATACTCTTCATCCCAAAAAAATGAAATTCGAAAACATTTCTTACAGCACGTTGGTTCCGACATATCCCATGAGCCGTCAGTCTGACAAACGAGCACTTCCGGTCCATCAAGAGTATAATTTTGAACACATCCAAATGTTGCTGACGTCAAGTATCCGTCCGTAGTTAACGTCACCAATTTGCTGGGGATATTTTCCGTTTCAGCACACTGAACTATGAATTGAAATTGACAATATACAATCAATTTGGGTTTTTTGGTAAAGCATTTCTTACAATATTGTAGTTATTTGCAACGTGTATTTAGTAATTATTATTTTCTGTCAAAATACCATTTAAAAACTTCCACGATAATATTGGGTTCCAATTCCAGGCCATTAAATGATGACAGAAGTCTAACGTCCCATTAGAGAATCGTCTTTCTTGAGGAGTTTTCACAACACTGTATTGTCTCTTGTTGAAAATTATATAACTCTTGTTGTCATTTCCTTCAATTCGAGTACAAGTTATCTTTTATTTTTCAGCAGAATAAAAATGAGTACATGTACATGACGTCATTACCACATGTAGGTGAGGAAGTCTCCCATGTGCCGTCTGCCAAGCAAGATGTGTTTCTGCTTCCGGTCAATGTATAATTCACGGAACATGAGAAGGAGACAGAGGTCGTCAGTCCGTCTATTGTTAGCTGAACAACAAGTCCTTCTGTAGTTGTTATTGATGAACATTCCTCTGATGACAAAAATTATAGCAAGAAATAATTTTAAAAACATGTATGAATGAAATGGCATGAAATATGTATATATCTGTACGTAGAATGCGGTTTAAGTGGTTAAGGTGAGGAGGACAACTAGCTATTCAGAAGAAAACTAGACTATAATTACTTTTCCTTATAACCAAAGTAAATGAAATAATGTCACTTATAATCATGTCAGTTATTTCCAACGTCTTCGTTGTCATATTTCTCATTATTCCGTTTTCATTAGATAAATCACCGGTTATGCTAAACCACCATTCGCCAAGTATGGTATCCAAGCAATCTTTATGTTCATGGTATTTGCTTAATAAAGATCGTGTCATGTTGGAAAAAGCATGCAATTTTGTTAAATGAACATGACTGATTTACTGATTTTTAAGTTAACCGTCGCTGTGACAATATTTCAGTCATATAGCGACGTCACAATAAGATATATTAGGCGTTCCTTAAATATGACTCTGTGTGGCACCATGTTCCTTGTTTAAGGCGTGGTAAGGCGTAGTAAGAATATTAGGCAGCGCTATAGTCATCGAACAACTATAACGTCGTGATGGTGTGAAAAAAATGTACCACAGAGAGGTGCGGAGCCGGACCACGTGTTAGAGTTCGTCTGGCAGCTCCGTGTTTCACTCCCTACTAATGTAAACCCCACATCGCACGTGTATGAGATTGTTACTCCGTCCGTTGATACAGCAACACTTCCGTTAGTCGGAGCATCAGGAATAATGCATGCTGAAAATATATGTTCAATGCATTTTTTTTTTCAATACAGTTCCGATGTTGTCAAACACAACTAAAAACGTATGTTTTTGTATCGTGGCATAAGGTTTTGCAAATAAGTAATAACTTGACTTGACTATTTGAGTTTACCGTCGCTTCGACAGTATTTCAGTCATATAGCGACGTCCAGCTGATTACAGGTGGAGGAAAACCCCGAATGCACGGGTAGAACCACCGACCTACCGCAAGCCATCTGGAAGGCTTCCTCACATGAAAATCCGAATGACCCTGCCGGGATTCGAACCCACGCGGTATGATCATTTTAACAAATACTTAGTGGATATGACTCAAGATTTAAGAAACATATTAAAGGAAGGGCAATTCATATGCGCTCGGATAATATAGTGGTAAACGTTGTACCAGCGAAACCAACAAGGTTCGGCCGTCTGAACACGATTCTTTTTTTACCCGGTGCTTCGGTTTCTTACAACATTAGGGACTACGCGAACGCTATCATCAGTGTCAACGAGACAAAAATCGAAATGTCAAAACCTCAATCCTACGTCCGCAAGATATTTAAACAATGTATTCACAGAGCTGATTTTCAAAGTTTTTAGTGCAAGATTTATACTAATAATCGATAAAATATAGTATTATTATATTTTCAACTGTATATACTTGAATACAAAGGCATGTTTATTTTATATATAAAAAAGGTTACTTACTACACGTAGGCATATCCCCACTCCACGTGAGATTTGCCTGACACGTGCGTGTGGGTGAGCCAGCTAAGGAGTACTGGGCGCTGCATTCATAATTAGCGGTGGTGACAGCGCCCTCAGTAGAGTAGGAGACTGAACCACTGTCAGGGGCGGTAACTCTGGCACATGTGACTGCCAATATTAAATTTTATTCAGGAAAAAGGTAATGGTGAAATTTTCTTCAGAATGTATGTCTTTATAATTAAACATAAAGATATAATAATTTATAATAAATGTAAAATATAGTAAATATATTCGATAATTGTGACTTTTATTAAAAGCAAGTATGTTGATTTAATAAGTTTCAATTTCGTAGACGTTGACAATGTTATGGGAGGTTTATCCTAAATTGTATTATCAGATTAGCACTACAGTGCATTTACATGTATGATCACAAATTCCTAAATTGAGAAAATGACGTTATATTTACCACAGGATTCTGCATATACAATAAAAATGATAAGACATAATTAAAAGGAATAAGTTAATGAATAATTTAAGATAACAAGTCATAGCGTGGATAAGGTGGCAGGTAATAAATTGATTTTGTAGATTTCTCACTTATTTCCAGAAAAATATCATTTGCAGCAATTTTAAGCAACTCTAACCTGTAAATGCATTCTTCGGAACATAAAATTGTCACTTATGACAGGTCTTTGCCCATCGAAAGTCATGATATAATAATCGCAACATTTATATACATTCATTAAATATATCTCTTTTAATATTCAAATATCCGTTCTGTAGTAAATTCTATATACGGATTTTTATTACATAGAAAGTAATTGTTTGCAAAATTTGAAATGTTAGAAGATAACTTATCATGCAGACTAAAAAGCATTTCTTTTCAAATTTTACGAATACGCTTATATTATTGAAATGCATTCCAATGTATTATAATAGAGATAAAGATATTATCCGTTACAAAGTGTCAAGGTGATATCAAGATGAGGAGTGATACTGCGATAGCACAAGACACTATACATTTCCGTAGTGCTTATATGTGTGTTAAACGTGGAAAGCACTCATACTTTCAAGTGAAAAGCAAAATAAAGAAATTAAAAAAATAAAATAAAAAAATAAATAAATAAACAAACAAAAAACAAACAGCATAAAACATACCTAGTTCACTCAACTGTAAAGTGGCACCCGTACTGGACGACCCAAAAGTTTCCGGAGTTTGATCGAACACACAACTGCCAGGGACCACTGACCCTTGAGTTCCATCTGAAGATACTGCCTATAAAAGACATTAGATTAAGTTTAAAGGGTACGTTGTGCACCACAAACAGCAACCAGTAAGCCTATTTATGAAGTCCGTTTTTGTTGCGAGGTAAAATATATTGTAAGGTTTAAACTATTTTGCAATTGTTTTATGTACATATTACACTTAAAAATAGAGAGTATTTAACCATTTACCATTTAGAGTTAATCCTATTTTATACATTACATTACTTACAAAGCATGAAAACCTGAAGATGTTGACGTCATCAACATCGCCGTCTGCGTCATTTTCGTTATAAACTATGAAGTAGTTATCTCCCCCTGAAGGAACTGTATCCACGCACGTGACCGAGTTAGACACTATGGTTGAACAATAAACATTTCATTTTAGAACGGTAAACATTTCATTCATAAAAAAGATAAATGAATGATAGATTTAAGTTGAAAAAAAGTTTTATCAATAATGATGCTATAAATGTAAGGATTTATTAAAAGAGAGATAATAGGAAGAGACTGAACAAAGGAGAGGATAGAGGAAATGTTGAAAAAAATAAAGAATGAAAAGAGATAAATAATTTAAAAATAAAAAAAATTTTTAAAAAAAAAATGTTGAAAAAAAACAAAAACAGTTTTGATGAGGGAAGTGTTGAACAATAGAGATGATAAAGGAAGGTTGATCATTGGGGGATTATGAAGAAAATATTGAAATATAGAGAGATGATAAGAAAGAAAATGTTTAAAAGTAGAGAGTGATTGGGAAATTGTTGAAAATTTGAGAATTATACAGATAGGAGAGGTTGAGGAATAAAAGGAATTCATACAAAAGGACGAATGAGAAAACAGACAAGTGAAATGTGATATGTGATGTAATCAAGCGATTATCATAAAATGATTATACTTTATATTGTACTATAGATAAATGAAATTCTTCAACACAGTTTTGACAGGAAGTACGCGATATAACCTTCGCGGGTACAACGATTTGATCAAACCCAGGAACTATCAACTGGTATATGTTGCAAGAATAGTTTCTAAATAAACGTAAAAATAAAGTTGATTTAAAAATACTAGATCTGAATTTTATCTGTTTTGCTTCGAAATAAATATGCAAATTCAATTGTTTACCTGTAACTTGATTGTGTTAACTTACTGAAGCAGAAACTAAACGAAATTTTACCTGAATATGCAACTTTTGTCGAGCATGCGCTGTAATCGAATGTCATCATGTGACTGTTGGTACAAACATCCCATTGGCTGGTGGAAGTATCGCACGTGACAGAGCCGTCTGCGGCTGTATGCGTGTAGCTGTAATTCCCTAAAAACACATACGGACATGGCACGCTCGCCTGGTCCTCCGACCCTAAAGAAAAACAAGTTTAACCTGTCAGTTTTTTACCTTCACAAAAAAGTCGCAGGGATACACAAACATCTATATATTCACCTGTCAGGTCACAGTCACAGAGAGAAACAACAATATGCAGACTTGATCACAATCAGAACTTCCGTAAAGTGCAAGTCCGCTCGATCAGACTTACGCCTATGATTGACTGGTCCAGCAGCCTAGGTCAAATGTCCTTTGAACCAGAATGATTGACCATTAATTGTACGTTAATAGTTCACGGCCCTCATTCATCGATCTTATGTAAAAAAAAAAGACCTCTTATAATTTCAAGGAAAACAGGTCTTCGTTTATAGTAAATGAATTAACCACCTGGTAATTGTTCTCTTTACATATTTAAATACATAAATTAATTTCATTCATGAAAATAGCTAAATATTTATTAAAATATCACGTCCTGGGTTTAAATCTAAAATATATAGATAATATTTGTTTATTTTTGTGGGAGATGCAATCTTATTTCATCTATTGATCTTCGAAAACAATATTCTCATGACTGTCGTAGTCACGTGTGAGAATTCACTTTTTCAAGTTTATGAGTTCTAATAAAATTTTGCATCTTCAAGAAAAAACGGAAACATTTTCTTTTTATTTAATATTGGAAAGAGTAAAATTATATTTTTATAATTTTCACTATGAACTTAATATGATTTCCATCTATATTGCAGGAATCCGCTCAAAAAATATATCACATTAATGACAAGTCGATTCACCTACCAGATTTCAGTATGACGGTATACTCGGAGAGGGGCGGCTCAACCTGGCATAACGTCGTGAAGTCCGACTCAGAGGGACTGGTGGACATCAGGAGACGTTCATTGTTGACGTTGATCTGCCGGGCTGGAGCATACAAATACGTTTACATACTGTGATATAAGACTCACATCAAAACTAAAAACTATTACAAAGTGATCTATAAAAGACGTTAAATAAAAAATATTAAGCTCATGATTTTAGAAATAAAAATGAAATATCAAATGATATAAAAAAAAGCATACTGTTGCGAATATAATATCTGTAGGACACGTCTGTGATCGCCTCAAACTTCAGACAAATGTATCCATAGATATCATTTCCAAACAAGGTCAGTAGTTCAGTCGCTCTGAAGCAAATAGAAAATATTAAATGTTGAACATTTTAAGGTCATGTTCAATATTTCAGGAGGAATATAACAATGAAAACTGAATACAGTTGATCAAAACTTGTGTAGTAACTTCTAAAGTCAAATATTGTATTCGAACTGTGGTATTTAAAAAACGACCGGAAGTGCCGCAGAAAGGAATGAAAAGAGACATATTTTAGAGCTACAAAGAAAGAATGATGTACGTTAAAAAAAAAAGAAATGAAAAACATGACGGGGAAAAAGCAGTAGAAGTTGTAGAAGTGTAGAAAAAAGGGAGGAATCTTCGACAGAAAAAAAAGATTTTGCAAAGCTTAGTAGGAAGAATAATAAAATAAAAGAAGAAAAATAAAAGACGAAAAGAAATAGCAGTAGCTATCATGAAGAATGGACGACAGAAAGGAAAAATCAAAGATATTGAGGACAAATAAATAAATTTCAAATTAAGATACATTATATCTTTTTTTTATTAGGTTTAATGTCCCAGCGGTCGTATTTCAGTAGATTAAGGCTATACAGAGATAACACGCCGTAGGCAAGTGACGTCATACAACATAGGGTCAAACACACATGGAAAGAAAGCAGTATCGAGATAGAAAAAAAAGTGAATGAAAGAAAGATTCACCTCAGGACGACAAAGCCATCTGGCTCAAACCAATCTATGGAGTGACATTGCCAGGAGTCGTGAGTGAGCGAGGAGACGGTATACTCCCAGCCTGTCATGGTACTCGTTGTGAAGCTGATAAGCCCTTTTCGGCTGTCCCTCCATTGAGTGCTGGCAAATATACTCGGCCAGCTGCATGCGTCTTTAATTAGATAAAAGAGTGCGGGTTTTAAACATGTACCTGTTAGCTGACTACAAGCACAGAGCGGGTCCCAAAGTTGAAAGCTCGAACTCCGTTGTAATACTTTAATACTTAGCGACAAAATTCATACTTCTTGTGTCTCTACTAAAGTACCCCTGTATTTAATACGAAATATTCAAGTTTATGACTATATTGACATATATTATTACTAAAATTATTAACCATATTTGCTGAGAATATTTTTATTAGAGAATCAACAATATTGAAATTTGGCTGTAAGTATTTAAGTATTACTTAACACAAAGTATTGTTGTAAGAATTCGAGCAAGGAACCTTAGTGAACGATAAGAACTCTTAAGTTGTGATACTTTGTCTTCGAGTAGATGTATAAAGAGAGGTACATCATTTTGTTATTTTAATTCATTTCTATAATTTATTCTTTTATTTTCCTTTGGTGCAGATAGTTCAAGTCTCTGTTAATTTTGGTATATATTTTGTTCTGTTACTGAGAATGTATGATTCTGCTTAAACAATTAACGAAAACCAGCATAAAGCGTGTGACGTCACGAAATGAAGAGACACACCCTTATATAGCAGGGTCAATTTGTGGCCTCCTTTTAAGCAGAACAGCATGATTGAAATATAAGAAAGGAGAAAATAAATTTCGAATGAAATTGTGTACCCTTGTCACTATTTCCTGATATACCATTTCACAATATCTTTCTACGTAGTACAGGTACATGTGAAAATATTCTGCGCAAAAACCATGGATCATAGACGAGAGTGTTATATTTATTTTTTTCTGTTTAAATTAAACTTCCAAAATTATTGGGGGAGAGTGAGAGAGAGAAACAGAGAGAGAGAGAGAGAGGGGGGGGGGGGGTTGGGGTGGGGGTCAGAGTAAGAGAGAGAGAGAGAGAGAGAGAGAGAGTGGGTCTACTTTGTTTAATTATTAGGAATATAAGAAAGTATGCTATGATATTTTGACTGTTCGAAATATATC
>CM037782.1:3231298-3255025 GCA_021229015.1 Solen grandis | reverse complement strand
AAATCTTAAGATACTTCTATATAATAATGAAAAAATTAAAGCATTTAAATGAATTAATGAATTAAATCAAAAAAAGCTATTTAAACTTACGATTTGATGCTTCTTTATATTAATGTGGCTAAAATAATGGAATGCCGGCGTTGAAAACATCGAATCGGGAAACCAGAAGTAGAAACTTTGATAAACTTTACTAAAATTATTTTGACGAAAACATTTAAATTGCACACTAATAAGCAGGTTTGTTACACAAGCATGGCAAAAACTTAAACCCTCTCTTCCGAATTTAGCCCCGGCATTATCAAAAACCGATGTTTAGTCAGGAAATCTCTGGAATTATGGTTGTATGTCGACTAACACATGTACTTATGTAAAATTCACTCAATAAAACCACATGGTTGACATGCACAGGTTGCACGAGGAAAGCATGAGCAGACATATGAAGTGGACAATCGTACCAGTTTTTTTGCCGTGTTTGTCGTCACAACACATATTATTTACTATTTCACTACAATTTAAAACGGTGTAAAGAAATAACGGCAAATT
This sequence comes from Solen grandis, assembly GCA_021229015.1. Classification (NCBI taxonomy): domain Eukaryota; kingdom Metazoa; phylum Mollusca; class Bivalvia; order Adapedonta; family Solenidae; genus Solen; species Solen grandis. Next base: position 3,254,482 of record CM037782.1, on the reverse strand, counting down.
TCGATGAGGCGTTTCTTTATTTCGTAGTATAAATGTATTTTTTTCAGTGTGGCATACCACGGTATATTCGTCATTTAAGCTAACACGAAAAGCAATTTTCATCGATTCAGAGGGAAAAACTGTGTCGTATTTTATTTCTTTATCAATTTTAATGGCATATAGCACATGCGAAGCGAAAAATTGTGTTCTACACATAGGTCCTAATGATTCTTTTGTCAGGTGTTCAGTTTTTCCTAACATTTGGGAAAACCTTCCGAGATCGTGATTTTTTGTTTGCTAACACGTAAAGGGCATCACTAATATTGTCATAAATCCTTGTTTTAGAATTTAAAACTTTGCATGCATGCTGGTCGGAGGTCAGATATTGATTCGAAATCCCTAGGATAAAAAGAACTTTCAAAATAATGCCGTGTTCTTGTAGATATAGCTAACACGTAAAGTCAATTGTGGAAATTTACCCTCTCATGTGCTCAAGTTTTGTTTAAACGTACAATTTACTGATACTCGTGTATCGAGAGACAAACAATCTTATATATCGATATCCAAAGAAATATTACTAGATTTCGTTTATCCCGAACAAAAGAAAAGGCGTTCTGCTTTGTGAATCAATATAAACCAGATCAGCTGAATATTCTTTTTACATGTGCTATTGCCGATTTTGCATGGTTTCACGTGTCTATCAGTTTTTGAAATTCCATTTCCTTCAAACGCATGTTCAGTCATCAGATTGTGGACTCAAAAATCCCTTGAAAGTTTCTAATTTCGGACAATAAAAAAACAACTGCAAAACAAAATCCCGATTTTATCTTCTTAAAAATTGAAGAAAATCCGCCTATTATGAGTGAGTGATTTTTTTTAGTAAATTATGACTCCTTTTGAACTTGAAAATTTTATTAAAGTAAAACGTGCAACTAATAAGGTTTGGAATAGTCGAATGCGCTGTCTTACGGACATCATTTTAGTTTTAAACAAGAGGGCCAAGATGGCCCTAGATCGCTCACCTGAGAAAAGTATCATTCATTGCCTGTACAAAACAGATTGCTTCAGAATTAAGATGATGAGGTGAAACAATGTTCAGGAATTTTCTGACACCATCCACAAAAGATATCATCATGACAAACATTCTGCCAAAGTTTGAGGATGATTGGACCAAAAATGTTGCCCTCAGAGTATAAACAAGATTTTTCTAAGATTTGACCTACTGACCTACATTTCTATCCAGCCCCACCCATTTTCAAACTGGTTCGAGATATCATCATGACAAACAATCTGACCAAGTTTGAGGAAGATTGATAAAATGTGGCCTTAGTGTGTAAACAAGATTTTTCTAAGATTTGACCTACTGACCTACTTTTTGATCCAACCTGACCCATTTTCGAAAGGGTTCAAGATATCATCAAGACAAACATTCTGACCAAGTTTGAGGAAGATTGGATCAAAATTGTGGCCTCTAGTGTGTAAACAAGATTTTTCTAAGATTTGACCTACTGACCTACTTTTTGATCCAACCTGACCCATTTTCGAAAGGGTTCAAGATATCATCAAGACAAACATTCTGACCAAGTTTGAGGAAGATTGGATCTAAAGTGTGGCCTCTAGTGTTAAATTTGACCTACTGACCTACTTTTTGATCAATCTGACCCATTTTCAAAAGGGTTCAAGATATCATCAAGACAAACATTCTGACCAAGTTTGAGGAAGATTGGATCAAAAGTGTGGCCTCTAGTGTGTAAACATCAAAATTGTTGACGGACGACAATATTTTTCTAAGATTTGACCTACTGACCTACTTTTTGATCCAACCTGACCCATTTTCGAAAGGGTTCAAGATATCATCAAGACAAACATTCTGACCAAGTTTGAGGAAGATTGGATCAAAGTGTGGCCCTAGTGTGTAAACAAGTTTTTTTAAACATTCTGACCAAGTTTGAGGAAGATTGGATCAAAACTGTGGCCTCTAGTGTGTAAACATCAAAATTGTTGACGGACGACGGACAATCAAGTATCCCAAAAGCTCACCCTGAGCTATGCTCAGGTGAGCTAAAAAGTCTGATTAGCTTACGTAACGATGTCACTGTTTTAGATCTCTAAGCGTTAAAGTTAGTGTATGTGTCTTGTTGCTTCATGAACGATAACACCGCTTTCTGACAAAACTTAAACTGTGCCTATAAATAGCAGGCTTTGTTTATTATCGCTTTGTTCATCTGTATTACAAAAACATAAAATTATTACATTTATTGTTGTTGTTGTATTGGGGTTTACCGTCGCTGCGATAGTATTTCAATCATATAGCGACGTCCAGCTAATTACAGGTGGAGGAAGACCCCGAGTACACAGAGGTACCCGGGTAGAACCACCGACCTACCGCTGGAAGGCTTCCTCACATGAAAAGTCCCTACCAGGATTCGAACCCACAGCGGTGAGGGGCTGAGAGATTTGTAGTCCACGACTGTAACCGCTCGGCCACGGCGGCCCCTACATTTATTGTATAAATACAATAGCGATTTTGCCACTAGTATGAAAATTTAAATTAATTAAACCATTATTTCGAATGAAAAATCGTCAATGTAAGATGACATTTAGAGGACATTTGATCTCTCGTAAAATATGAAATCATTTGATTAGACCGATTCAGGATTTTAATTGCAATGCATGTCAGCATTACATGTACCGGTTGGCTACACTGACGTCATTATGTACACAGCATAGACCGCGATTTAAGTGTTAGATTTATATTTTACACATATTTCTCTTCAAGCATGTTCAAAACTTTTTTTCATATTCTTTGAAAATAGTTCAGTCAATAGAAAGACAAACAAAAGCAGATATGTATGTATTCTCTTTACCGAATACTTCTGATTACATCAACATTTTCACATAATGTGTAATGCAAATATAAAACTTTGAAATCTTGCACATTATTGCAGTGTCACTTATTTAAAATAATATTGAAACTTAAAAGGTGTTTAAATTGTTTGTTTATATTTGATAAGATATATTAGAACAGGTGTTATATTTCAAATTCAAATATATGACTGCACTTAAATGTTCTTTTCTTTTTTTCTTTTTGGTTTTGTTGTACGTAGGTTTGTTAAACATATCTTACTATTATTATTACATTAAACCATTAGTTCTGGCGTAATTGTGGCTACAAAACACAAGCATTACATGTCTGTACAGATATAAAGTACTTAACTATTCATGCATAATTATGACAGGTAAATACAGTACGTGTCTAATCTATAGATGAGATTTAACTTCACCATCATTTACTACAGTCTCTCAAACGTTTATATTTGTTTCCGGAACGATGCTCTCTAGGCGTTAAAGTTGGAGTACGTGTTGTGTTGCTCAATAAACGATAGGACTGCTTCGTGACAAAACTGGAACTGTACCTGAAGTATATGCCTTATTTCATAGATTATGTACAATATTAAAAGTGTTGAATAAATGGAATAACGATTTTAATTAAATCATCATTGAAGCTATATAAATCAGTTGTATGGTTATCAATATAAGCTTGAAATTAGAGAATCATCTTATCTCTTGCTTGCTAAATATGAAGTCATGTAATTGACGGATAAACTACAAGAGTCCTTGAATCAAATGAGTCGTAGAATACACTTTTGTCTTTATCTACACAGGATAGACCTTACCTCGGAGGAGATGATCTGTTCCCGGCGGTTCCTCATCTGCTGTATCACGTGACTGATGGCCACGTCCTGCTCCACCTTCATCCTCTCAAGGACAGCTGATATCACACAGTACAGGCCGCTCCTCTCTGCTCCGTCCCTGTAAATTACAATTAATGAAGCTTCCTGAAGTATTGTTTTTACACTTTTGAGTACGTTTAAAATATTGATGAATTTCAATTTATAAGTAAGCTTTTGAGTTGTCCGTGGTCTTATCTTAAAATAGTAACGCTCAATTTCCTGCTCATATCTGTATCACATTATTATCTTAGTGTAAAAAGGTCAAAGCATATGTAATGTGACCTTGAATTTATATGTTTGAAAAAACAATAATAAAACAACAAAATTAACAAACTCGTTTTCTTAAATTATGTATGAAATTATGTGTTTTAAAATTTCATATTAAAGCAAATAAAAACAAATATCCTTTTATAATTACGGTAAAGCTAACGAGTATTTTAATAGTAAATCGTTTTGAGTGTGACAAGAAAGATAACTACATGCAGTGAACTATGATCGGGTGGTTCCCAGAGCGTTGCTGCCATGCTTGCACGAGTTCCACGAGCAGTAAGATACAGGAAGGATTGTCCGGTACAGTGGTCCCAGGTTTCCAGCCCCTACACTGGAACTGCTTTATTGTGCGGGTCTGAAATAGAAACAGACATTTGTCATCCTTATGATTTCAATGTTTAAAAATCTGACAGGGTGATGAGGGTAATAACAATTGTTATTATTATCATTACGTTTGGAAAGTCTTTGTTAAATAAGTTCAAGGGTAAAGTATTGACCATTTTTTGTATGGTAAGCATTTTGTTATGATGAACTTTACAATACATGCTAAATAGACAGTTGTGTGTTGTCACAGAGCTCTGACGTACATATGTACTCATTATTGACCATTTTTGTATGGTAAGCATTTTGTTATGATGAACTTTACAATACATGCTAAATAGACAGTTTGTGTTGTCACAGAGCTCTGACGTACATATGTAGTCATAGTAAAGTATCGAATATTGTAAACAGCTATGAATGACGGCTAAAATATGATAAATGTATCAGTATGAAGAGTTGATCAAAATACTGTTCTATTGAGTGCATACAGGCACTTTATTATTATGAAGTTGAGAAATGACGAACAATAAAGATTTGACCTTATTGTGTGTTGACAATTGAAGTCGAAGAACGCTGTGATTCCCCAGTGTCTCCGTGGCCATATTGTGTATTTTATTATACCCATACGTCACTGTTTGGTCTTCCTTGGGCCAGTAGATCTCCGAGTTCTATATGTAAATTATATATTTACAACTACGATCAGTTAGTCAATTATGTAATTGTTTGTCAAATACAATTCATAATCTTATTAATGCACAAACAATACAGAATTCTGACATTTATTTCCATTCCGGCCATCATACTTACACAATATAAAAAGTAACATGAATATTGCGATTTCTTTAATTATATCCATAACTCTAGATGTTTTTATAAGATTACAATAGAACTAAATTAACGTTAAATCAATTCACTAAATCAATTTCGAACCTAGAAAAATGTTTCTGTGTAAATTGCATTATCTCATAAATTTAAAACATTACCTTTGCCTGAGATACGTCGTTTAGCATGACGATGGTGTGGACGTCATGTTCGTACACAAGTCGCCAGAAGTCCAGTTTTGTGGTCTCGAGGGGCAACTGGGTCACAATAAATGCATTCTTCTCCTTGTAAGACTGTGAAGATAAGCATAAGTTACTGCGAATTGTTTTGAAACTATACTTAACTTATGGATATTTAGTTCTATCAAAATACCATGTGGTTGGGAAAGTTATTGGAACATTCATACCATAGCAGAATTGAATCAAAACGATACTCTGAGCATTATTTGTATTTCTGTATAAATACGCCTTCTTAAACTTTAACACAATTTATTGGTCAATATATTCATATCCGACATTTTTTTTATTAAACATTCATTGCTTATCTTAAATGGGTTTAAACATTACACATATCTAAAACGACGGTTTTGAAGAGACCTTGCTGTTTGAGGAATAAAATCCTTTAAATAGATACATTATATTTCGAAAAGTAGTTTGAATATACCGATGATTTCATAATATACAGGAATACATTTGTTTTACCGGCAAATACACAGCGTTAATGTAATCCGTCTCATGTTGATCAATTCCACTTAAACTGGGCATGAATTCAGCCACTAGAAATATCAAGAGAACAATCATTATTTAATAGTAAAACATTTATTGGCGATGTTTCATTCTTAAATGATTCATTGAACAGTGTAATATATTCACTGTATAGTATTGATACATATTCAAATTTATGAAGTATGACTATTGTTAATGATTACATATTATCAGTCGGGCGTTTCTGTTACTTCTTATATTTATATATATATTTTAAACTAACTTAATGAAAATTAGACTTATATTTAATCTTCCGTTCATTAAGTTTTCAGGAATATGCATATGTCATCTTCAAACATATTTTCCAAAATTCATTTTTGTCGCCATTTGTTAACACTTTGAAAATGTTTTCTCGGAATGCGTCGTTTTCATGTTCTTTATTTATACATACTAATAGTTTCATAAATATTTTTGTCTACTACAGTTCAAAACTTTGCATGAATATAATACTATCAAAACTGTTAAGTTCTAGAAAAACATTTGTTACTGGTTGACAGTGACAAAAGTGAAACAGAAATACGGGCGGTTGTCATTATCATCTAAAATGAAAATGACACACTAGGCAAACTTCAATATCAAAATGTGTGATCATCATCTACGTAAGAGGAGGTGATATAAATACCTTTATATTGTAAAAACACTCAATTTCTTAATATAATTGAATAAAGAAGATGTTTTGTCTTCAAAAAGGAAGGTAATAATTTGAATTGTGAAAAAAATCTTTTAAATCTCTGCTGGCTGTATTAAACATGTAATAGGAATCGGCTAAATTACTTTATCGTTCTTGAACTTAGATAAAAATCCATCTAGAGTAGAGTTAAAACGTGTTTAATGTGTGCAAGTAGTAAAGTATTCCATGGAAAAAATGACAACAACGAAGACGAAACGCTTGCAAAATAGACTGCGCAAGTACATTAAATAGCCATTAATTAAGGTATTCTAATGCTCAAATTTACAGCAATTAATTAAGGTGTCATAGTGTTATCGCATAATTAAATGAGTGTTAACTAGGATGTCTGGAAAAGTATAGTGTTAACCACTCGCTTCTCTCGAAAACGTCCAAGGTTTAATTTTTGCCCATTACATGAGAGGATATAATGTTTATCCTAAACTAGTATAGACTGCAAATGATAGCTTTGTTGTGTCAAACCAGTAAGTACATTTGAGTATTTAAAACAGACCTGGAAGAATGCTGCTATATCTGTTCTTCTTCCTGTTTGCAATATCTTTAGCAGTAAGATATTGATACTCGTCTGGAATAGGGGTCATTTTCAGCATCTTATAAGGAAAGAATGGATAAATATATTTCTATAAGTAAATTTCTTTACAAAATATAAAACACAAAACAAGACACCCATAAAGCAATTAATTTATTCAATATCGTTTTTAAAATGCATGTTATATGCTTTTGAGTAGAAATTAAGAAATGGACCCAGTCCTATTCCAATCCTTAAAAGCAAAACACAAAAGAAAACAACAAACAAAACAAAAATATTGCTGCTTCACTGTTTAGAAATATTTGTAGCAGTTGTATGATTTTAAGCAAATCTTGATATAGAACAACTTTAAAGGCATAACAAGACGATGGTTAACCCATTTCGGGAGCTGTTTAAAACATCAACACATTTTTGAGTGCTTGGTATTGTAAGATAAGTACATGGTTTGATAATTATCTTCTAATTAAGGATACAATCAATGATCAATCAATGAATATGCATGCCAACCTCAAAAGCTAGAGTCAGGTTCCGTTTCTGTGTGGCGGTGTCTATTTGAAGCAACTCTCTGTAAGCGTCTTGGAACTTCACGGCGGGCAAGGCAGATGTTGTCAACATCAATGCCTCCACAAGGGCATGGTGAACAAATATGTACTGTTCCTGTACACACAGAGATGAATAGTCATGTTAAGTATTTATAATTTAGTTTAAAGCAGTTCAGTCAAAAGTCATTGAGTAAAAAAAAAGATTTAAAACTATCTGTTTGCATTACGTCTATAAATACCCATCTATAGACGCATGGTCACCCAGTGCAACCTGGAACTGGTGGAGATGTCATATAGCGGAACCTCTCACTTGGTACTGCATGCATATGCTTCGGGGAACATGATTTCTATATTAAACCAATTTTCCTGAAGTATCGCTTACAAAAAAAGCGTTTCCCTGTGCAATGTGACTTACACTTCCGAGTTTATTTGTCAGGAAAGAAAGACCACGACAACATTAACAAGGGAGAGTAGAAAAAAAAGTTGTTTTTTTTCTAAACTTTTACATCATCTGTGAACGAGCTGCTTTAATACATAAATGTCATTTTTGAAAAGCAGGTGAAATTAATCCATCTTAATCAATCTGAAATGGTACGCAATAATAAACAGTTTTTTTTTTCTCTTAAGGTAAACTCAACTGCATTTTTACATTGTAAAGCATTATTCGAAACGGGAAAATTATAAAACAAAGTAGGTATTTGTCTCTAGAAAATTATAGAAATTAGGATTGTTGAACGATGATGAATGTTTTGATATTGGCTAGATTGGACAGACCAGTGTCTGGACAAGGTTGACTCTCTGATTCCTCAAGGTCTTTACACAGCTAACGGCATCCACGTATCCAAGGGACTTTGCCTGATCCGCCAGATAGTCAAGGGCAATATACGTTCCTGTCCGGCCCACACCGGCACTGCGATTGTACCAATAATAAAAAACGTAATTGGCGTGTGCAAATTAAAACATTATAACTAATAAAGAGTTTTCATAAAAATTCAAGTTTTGGCTATTCTACAAAATAAGATGGTAATTTATCTTCAAAGTACTGCTTTAAACAAAATATGCAAATATAATTCGAAATTGGACAGGGCTGTCAACGATAAACTGAATAACTTTAAAGTGTCGACTCTTTTATAATTTGTAATAAAATGATGAATGTCACTGATGCAAAAGATGGGGGTATAAAATAAAATACTACTTTTGCTAAGAATAATATCCTACAATTCCGCAACAAGAAATTGAACTTTGCTTGTAGTAAAGAAGATCCATGGAGACGGACCAAAACATATTTGTACCTGCAATGGACTACAGTTGGATCATTCGAACTAGAGCCTGCATGCTTCACTTTGTTCCGGAAGTGAACTATAGAAGAAGCATATTTTGGTACACCTTTGTCCGGCCACGCTGTGAAGTGGAATTGTACAACCAGTCTTTCCGTACAACTGTCCTAAAAAAACGTTCTGAATAGTACCGTGTTCTGACACTGCACCAAAAGATAAATACATTTTAAACTGAAAATCAGGAAAAGTAAAACAAATGATAGAGAAAATATGATACGAGCAAATATTGAAAGGTATTAAAAACAGTACACATGTGATTAATCCCATTGTTTCTCAAATAGTTTACATTAGAAAATAATGAAACAAGATACCCTGTGTAAAGCCATAGTTCGCACAATAAACTCTGAGAAAAACTCTGTATCCACCGATCGGACTGTGACGTCACCAAACTTCCGTGATCCATCATCTGGCCAGTACTGTTCGCACTTGGACTGCAGGGGAATTCGAATGCTTTATTATTATGTGTATATGGAAGTTACGAGGTAGTATATCATCCCTAGAAAATTATATCAAGATAAGAAAAACGAAACTATGTTAAATTGAACCCGTGTTTTCAATACAATATAGAGTAAAAAGTAATAATAATAATAATAATCGTATAGCTTTCGTTATATTTTTGTTGTACGCAAATTACTAAATGATGAAAGTTTAACTAGTAAATAAATTAACCTTTTCTTGCTCCACTAAATTTGTCAGCATGACGATTTTGTCACAGTTGGTTTGCCATACCATCTCCCAGAAATCATTCAGCGTGTTAATCAGTGGTCCTTGTGAATCAAGTATTGTTAGTTGGATAGTTACAAAATATTTGTGTGATTGCATGGCTATACCTTGTAAGTCGATAAAACATGTAACATTATACTCATGTTCATAATAATAATGATATATTCGACTGAAAAAAATCAACGAAATCTTATTTACATTTGATGTGCTGTACAACTTATCAGCGCTGAAATTCATTTTTTGTTGTTGAGCGGTTAGATATTAGAAAAAAAAATGTAGCAAAAGTATTACACTCTGAGTTTGTTTCCAAAAGTAATACGAAAAACTAACCTTGCGTTGCAATATAAGCACATGGTTTGTTAAACCCCTGAAAATAAAGATGCAGTTTTGCTACTACTTAATGATTATTAATTGCACATATTATGCTCGAGATAGGATTTCTGTATTAATATTTCAAGAACATGTACTTAAATCCACATTTATTAAGCGTATATTTATTTTTTCAGAATTTCTAATTGCTTTATTTATAAATTTAGACAGGAGTTGGTTTTGATTACAGTAAGAAATTTTGGAATGCCAATGCTAAGTTTAAAATAAGAACTTGAGGAGGTAATTAAGAAATTAAAAAAACAAAAACGTATTACATACATGAACGTAAGTTGCGTTGATAAAGTCCGTGTTGCTTGTCGCACTGGTTGTCAGTATGACCCGACTTTCGTCATCTGTGACGATAAAAAACTGAACACATCCTTCATTTGGACAAATTAATTAATGAATAATAGAAACAAGAATATTATTGAATGATTAGTTTTATAATTTAGCTACGGATAAAATGTAAATGTTATTTGTTAACTTTGTTAAATCGTATTTCACTTTAAAGCGGAGCAATAGAACATCTATTAATTTTATGCTATTCTAACACATTTTTCATAATTGTATTCTCTTGTGTGTTTGCTTTGTTTTGTATTTTAAGTTTTTTCTGTTTTTTTTTTTTACTTACACGGAAAGATGTTTTTATATCTGTTCTTTGTCCTGTTTTCAATCTTACTCGCAACTGTGTGTGCTTTTGTTAAACCATTCGGTAAGGACTGAAATAAATGATAAATTTTACAAAATAGAAAATACTTTAGAGTGTTATTTCTTTCAAATTCCTCAAAAACACCCTGAACAATTATAATATTATAATTATTATAATAAAAGCAATGTTTCACAAAGGAATGATGTCCTGACGTGTAAGGGTTTTGAGTTTAACTTAAAACACTTAAGCACGTGGTAAACTTTTATGAAAAACAAATGCATCAATGCACTATTTAAGAGAAATATGACACTACCAGGAACTGTTCCTTAAACCCATGTGATACTAGGTTATACGCGAAGACAACCTCGGCAAGGTTTTCCACAAATAGGGCGTGCTCTGGCAGTTTCTTCGTATGTCCCTTGTTTTCAACGTCATTGTCAGAGTTAGAATACACATGGACGTCTTCAGTGACCGCTTCTAAAATGGGTTGATGAGTACCGAATAAAACCATAGGAAGGTGGGTTTTGATTGCATTGAAATTAAATATTAGGTATTTTTACATTTCAGAAGTAGTTTTCTTCTAAAATTCCTATCTAAACTTATATTTAAATGTCATGTGGCAACTTCAGTACTTTACAATTCCGATTTGGTTGGAATAATTCTTTGCACCTTGGTATGTTGTGGAAAACGAACTCTTAAACGTCTGATGCAAACTGAACACAAGCCCGGGATAACGACACTTTGCTCTAGACATAAGATGTTTTACTGTCTACTCTCACATATCCTGGTCTGCAAAACTGCTTACTCGATTGTGGCCAGATGAGGAAAGCTACAGTTATGAAATCACATTTTTCTGAACATGTGCTTAATGGTATAGTTTTCTCAATTGTGTTTCTCATGTTTCCGCTAGTGGGCGCTTTTCGTGAAAAACAAACAATCGTTTGCTTATGATTCAAAGAACTGAGGTCTGATTCAAATGCGTTTTTTGCATGATGTTTCTTGTGGAAAGCCCGATAAAATATAATGGTATCTTAGTATGGAGTAGCAGAAAATATTTGCGCTAGAAGAGGTATATTTTTCGAACCTTGCAAAAAAGTTTGCAAATGAGGGTAGGACTACGAAAAAAGTCCATATTTTTGTTTTAGAGCAAAAAGTAGAATTATGTTTGCTGCATATGTTTTGCAAGATATATACGATATGTACGCACAAAATATATTGTCGATTTTGGTGAATGCATGGTTTGTCCTCTAGTTTTTTTTTTATTGTTTTGTCGCTCCTGACTTTATTTTTTGTCCAATCTTCATTAAATTTCCACAGGGTATGTACTTTTATGTTTCAGATGACTTCACAATTAAAAAAAAGGTCAAGGTAATATCACGGTTATTGTTTTTCTTCTTTGCTCCCAAATAGCCCCAGAACTTAAACAAATTATCGAAAGTATATAGACAAAAGTATAAGTTCTTGAAGAGCTCTTTGCAGTGATGTTTAGTTTAAGAAGATCGGGCTTGAATTGATCATTTTATTGCAATCCAAAATTTGATCCTTTTTTTAATCAACAGTAAATCAGTCTTTATGCTTCAAATTGTGATATATAAGAAATAGAATGTTCGACCAATGCAACTTTTATACTAAATTGAACTATTAGCGGCATTGCTGCGTACCTTATCGTATTTTTTTTTATCAATTTTGTTTCTCATTTTGCTGCTGGGGGAGCACTTTTGCTTGAAATCACTCTATTGCCTATAACTCAGAAAGTTGAAGTCTGATTCAAATGTGATTTTCAACATTCTTTTCCTTGTCGAAAGCCCAGTAGAATAAAATAGGTATCTGGTATAGAGTACCAGAAAATATTTGCTTTAGAAGAGGTTAAATGTTCGAACCTTGCAAATATGTCTGCAAATGAGGTTATGACTACGAAAAAACATTCCAATTTTAGCTGAGAACAGTTAAAAGAATTTTGTTTATTGCATATGATTTGCAAGACATATACGCACAGAATATATGGGGTGGCAAATTAGAGGAATGTATAGTTTGTCCTCTAGAAGCGGTCAAACTTTACTGATATTTTGGAAAAATCAAAATTTCAAAACATTTTTTATTGTTGCTACTGACTTTATTTATTGTTCAATATACATGAAATTTTCACAGGTAAAGTAGTTTTGTATTTCAAAGATTCTCATAATTTAGAAATAGAAAATGGCAAGGTCAATGTCATATACGATTATTGTTTTTCTTTTCTCCAGTCCCAAATAGTTAAAAAAACTTTTTTTTTCAACCGAGAGTACGGACAAATTTTAAGCGCTTAAAGATTCTTATCAGTGATATTAGTTTTTGAAGATCAGGTTTGATTAGGTCATTTACGGCAGTTCAAAGTTTGATCCTTTGTTGAACAATCGAAACAAAGTTTTTATTCTTTATATTGTGATATGCGACTTGTATAATTTCCCTCATTGCTAGATACCGAATGGTTATTTTTTATCAGTTTCGTTTTCAAAGTATGCCGCATGGGGGCGCTTTGCATGAAATCAAGATTTTGCATATTGAAAAAGTCAAATTTCCAAACATGATTTTTCGATTTATTGTCGCTTCTGACTTTGTTTTGTCTACTCTTCATAAAATTTTCACAGGTTATGTAGTCTAATATTTTAAAGTTTCTCACAATTTACAAATTAAAAAATACAAAGGTCAAGGTCATATTACGATTATTTTTTCTTCGGCCCCATATAGTTCCAGACTTTTATAAAATAAACTATCGAGAGAATATAAACAAAAGTGCTTGAATAGTTTTTTCCAGTGATGTTTTGGTTTTGAAGATTGGGCATGATTTTGCTATTTTACGACATTTCAAAGTTTCATCCTTGTTTGGTCAATTGTAAATCATATTTACACTTCAAACTGGATATTTAATGTTCGAACCATGCAACTTATATACTACCGTAAATTGAACTGTTCGTTGCATTACTAGGTACCAAAGACTATTGTTTTCGCGAAATCCGGTGCTGTCGCGTTAGCAACCCTAGTCAGTTGTGAAATTGTAGAATAAAGTAAGCTAAAGGGAGGTCATTAAAAAGAAGAAGCAAATGTAAAAGATTCTTAAACACTGCACGTTCTGTCAATGTCTTAAATCATTATCTCGAATATATCAGGTAAATATCGTGATTGTGTTAAGTAATGCTCCAGAAATACAAAACTCAAATAGCAAAGAGAAATAATTCAACAATAGGACCAAGTGAAGTCAACATTCTTGTAAACGACACTTCTTTCGTTTACCCTGTAATTGTAATAATATTCGAAATATATAATACTTCCCTCTAAAAATAAAGAATTATGGAAAAACATATTTTAAAACATAATAAAGGAAGATAATTCATTAATATGGCTGGTAAAATTTAAATTCTTAAATTCTGCGATTTTTGTTAATAACTTTTATCATAGTTTCAAATATCAAGCATAATTATTGAACAGTTGTTCTCTAGAATTACGTTATAAGATGTAATAACAGGATGTAATTAAAGTGGGCAGGTAGACGTTTAGTTTTTTAAATATGTCCTCTATCAATATGTGTAATATCAAAAAGAATCATTGAATATCTTTTGAATTTATGTTGTTGTTTTTTTAAATTAGGACAAGGCAAAGTTGTAGTGTTGTTTTTTTTCAATACGGCACTGGATGTAATTGCTGCCTATAAATATCTTTAATATCAACAAAATCCTATTCATGATTTCAGAGTTCTGCTCTAGACAAATATTATGACATATTAATAAAAATATAAAGGAAGTTTACTCAAAATGGGGACAGTTACAGTAATAGTTCCCCACAAACTCCCTTCTATTAAAAGGTTAATATGAACTAAATCCTTATTTTCTAAAGAGATGTGCTCCGGGTAAGCAATATTAATTAATAATCGAGCAAGATAAGAGTTATTATTCACGTATACTGCATTTACTGTCAATTTCATAAAAGTTCAAATAAATGCCTTCATTGCTATCTGAGTTATACTCAGCTCAAACCAGACAGATGGACAGACGGGCAGACGTACATGCTGTCGACTATGTGCTTCCCCGAATGAATTGCGTATGTTGATTGGAAGCTCACCGAAAATTGTATCAATAATTCTTCTGTTAACATATCCTGAATCTTCAGTGATGGTCTCAGGAAGGTTTCGATTTGGTTTCTCCACAGAATGTTTCCTGTAAATGATAATTATTTTTTAGTAAATTGTTTTAATAAACATATAACACGGAGGAGTTAGCTAAAATAAAATACTGTTGAGCAAATTGTAACACTAAATGTAATGTATAGTAGCAATACAGATTTCATGCAGCAATAAAAAACAAAAAAAAACGAGGAACTCATACTGAAAAACATCATGCCTAAATACTCTTTATGTACGAGGTGTGTCCTAATACTTTTGGAAAAAAATGTAAAGAAAGAATAGCGTCATTAAAACATTTTTATTATCATGATTCAATGATTTACACATCTCTGGGCAATAAATTTTTTAATGGAATCTCCTGAACAGCGAATATTATAGATTAAGTTTTCGCCCGTAAATCTGATGTTTGCGTCGCAATAAAATAATAAAAATTGTTGTCATCACTGTCATAAAAATCATTAATAATTACATTAAATACATTTAAATCTGATGTCTATACCTCTCATAACTTGATAGTTATTTTGACGTCAACATCGCAAAGCCATTTCAACTGCAGCGCACGTCTGATGATGTGTTTGTTTGAACTCTCACAATTTCTTATTGTCGAACGTCAACTCGCAATAATTTGTGTAATGTTCAATAAAAGTATGGCAATTAAAAAGATATTTACCTGTAACGAAAACATGACTTATTTTTTTATTCTATTGTAGTTGTCCACAAACCTTTTAGACACACCACATATTTCAACTGTATTTATATATATATATTCAAACCTTTTCTTGGAGATGATGATAAGGACCACCAGGACAGTACAAACAATAGTTGTGACACCACATGATATCCCGACGATTACTCCAGCCTGTAGATCAGTCTCTCCCGATGTTGCTAGCGAAACAAGAACACACATTAAAATGCCAAAAAGAACAAAGTTTTCGATATTTGAATATATATATCTTTTAAATAACACTAGTAGTTATATTATCAAATTTCAAAATAAGGAGAGAGCCATACTTTCCTGACAATTGGGTCGTTTCCCTGCCCATGTCCCATATTCTGTGCAAGTCTGGGTTCCAGCAACTATAGTATGGTTATCACCGCACATCCATTCCACAGTACTTCTAAACAAAGGATATGTACCGTTCAGTTTGCGGAATGTAGCGGATGTCGTGTTCCCAAATTCACCACATTTTACAGGGTCACATCTCGGTGTGCTGCCAGTCCAGTTGCCATATTCAGTGCATCTTCTCTCACTGCTTTGGTTTGAGATTAAGATGAAACCTTTATCGCAAATTGTTCTTACTGTATTGTTATAAACCAGGAACTGCATAGCATCAAGATTTGTATTGTCCTTAAGGTAATACCCATGGTCAAACTTGTCGGGATGTTTACACCTGACGACGGTACAAAATGGGTCAGCACCGCTCCAGGATTTGTCAGCTTGACAAGTCCTCTGTCCAGTACCATGTAAATAGAACCCTGTGTCACACTCCGCTACAGCGACACTTCCAAACTCGTAGAAGGTATCATAATTACTCTGGTTGTATGAATAAGATCCATTTTCCAGTGTAAGTTGTCTACACGTAATAGCCGTACACACAGGAAAGTGATTATTCCACGTATAATTATTCAAGCATATTAAATCGTCGACATTATTTTTCAATTCGTAACCAACATAACAACTGATATGAATCCCTGTACCGGAAGTTACTATCGTTTTATAATCAGTCTCTTGATGAATATGTCCATTTTGAATAACTGGTACATAACAACCTGACAAAAAACGAATGCTCATGTTTCTTAACCTAATAAAAGTGAAGAATAAAAAAAAAATTGATTAATGTCATTTTCCTTTACAATGTTATTATTATTATAAATATTAGTATTATTAATATTATTATTATTATTATTATTATGATTGCGTTCTTAAAGGCATCTCGAAAGGAATGTGGTATCCCACTGAGCCAGGCCCCCACCTGCTGTGACCAGACCTGCTAATTGCTGGTCATCACTGCAGGGAGCTTTAGCCAATATAGTACTAATCTGTCACAGTAAAACTTCTGATGGGTTAATGCAAAACTAAATTACCTGCTAGTATGGAAGTGAGACAGTAGGCTAGTTTTACTCTAGGCTAGCTGTACTCTAAGAAATGTAACGAAACGTTACTAACATTGTAAAACGTGCTTAATTTATAATTGAATTTAAATTAATAAAAAGTTCATGGAAAATCATGAGTGTTGTTTTTCTTCTTCATTTATATTATTATGACATAACAAACAAATAAATCGCTTTTATTAAAGACGTTGGTATATATAACAAGCTTTGATTTTACATACGTGATATATTAAACGTGTTTATTCTCTTGCTGTGCGGGATTCACTTGTTTATAGACTTATCGTAATTAGGACTTTCTGCCCTTTCGGCAGAAAGTCCTATTGGGTTTGTACTGTTTATTCTTCTTCTTCTTATTAGGACTTTCTGCCCTTTCGGCAGAAAGTCATATTGGGTTTGTACTGTTTTTTTATTATTATTATTATTCTTTTTTTCTTCCAAACTAAGCGCTTATTTTTCTATGTTGCAATAATCCTAAGACGATGAAATTTTTATGGCTTATTAGTCACGTGAGGAAATTTTGATTTCTATGATTTTCATATGTCTATGACGTCATATGACGTCACATTTGAAATATGCTACAAAAGTTTGTACGCGGTCTACAGCCATTGCTTGTGAACCGATTTTCATCATATTTTCACAGATTGTGTATATTAAGTTCTAGTTGTGCATACCGGTGTCCGTTTTTCAAAATTCGAAAAGTCCATGGTTTTATAGCGAATCCAAGATTCGAACCAAGGTCGTAAATTTTTAAATGCTTATAAAATCTGTCCTATTTAAGATACAAAGTTGATATTTAGTCAGTATATAGGTTTCTAGAAGTTTTAAACATTTTGTTAAAATAAATGTCATATGAGTCATTATATGATAATGTATTTCTAATATTAACAAGAATATTTCTATATGTTGAAATTGTCGAAGGGCAATGAAAATTTAAAGACACATGCTTCAAGCGCTGAAATTTTGATTTCTATGATTTTCATATGCCTATGACGTCATATGACGTCACATTTGAAATATGCTACAAAAGTTTGTACGCGGACTACAGCCATTGTTTATGAACCGATTTTCATCATATTTTCACAGATTGTGTATATTCAGTTCTAGTTGTGCATCCCGGTGTCCGTTTTTCAAAATTCGAAAAGTCCATGGTTTTATAGCGAATCCAAGATTCGAACCAAGGTCGTAAATTTTTAAATGCTTATAAAATCTGTCCTATTTTAGATACAAAGTTGATATTTAGTCAGTATATAGGTTTCTAGAAGTTTTAAACATTTTGTTAAAATAAATGTCATATGACGTCACGTGACGTCATTATATGATAATGTATTTCTAATATTAACAAGAATATTTCTATATGTTGAAATTGTCGAAGGGCAATGAAAATTTAAAGACACATGCTTCAAGCGCTGAAATTTTGATTTCTATGATTTTCATATGCCTATGACGTCATATGACGTCACATTTGAAATAGCTACAAAAGTTTGTACGCGGTCTACAGCCATTGTTTATGAATCGATTTTCATCAAATTTTCACAGATTGTGTATATTCAGTTCTAGTTGTGCATCACGTTGTCCTTTTTTCAAAATTCGAAAAGTCCATGGTTCTATAGCGAATCCAAGATTCGAACCAAGGTCGTAAATTTTTAAATGCTTATAAAATCTGTCCTATTAAGATACAAAGTTGATATTTAGAGTCCCAGTAAAATAGGTCTCTAGAAATTTAAACATTTTGTGAAAATAAATGTCATATGAAAATTTTATAATGACACAGCTTCAAACGCGATAATTTTTGATTTCTATGATTTCAAAACTCTATGACGTCATATGACTCACACGTAAATAAGCACAAAAGATTTTACGCTGTCCCAGAGTCCATTATATTGAACCGAATTTTCATCAAATTTTCACAGAATGTGTATATTAATTTCTAGTTAGTGCATCCCTGTGTCCCGTTTCCTTCTCAAAAATCGAAATTGCCAATGTTCTAAAGCGAATCCGCAGATTCGAAACCAAGGTCCGTACATTACAAATGCATATAAAATCAATCCTAATTGAGATAGAAAGTTGATATTAGGTCAGCATGACGTCTCTCGAGTCTTAAAAAAAATTTTGAAACAATATGCATCATAAATGCTCCACTGACGTCCATAATAAGAAAATATATTACTAACAACATTAACAAGATTAATTTCTATATGGTTGCAATGGTCGATGAGCAAAAAATTATATAATGCGCATATTTTTCAGACAATATAATTTCTATTTCCAATAAATTTAAAGCATATTACGTCATATGACGTCACCTTGACATATTCTACAAAAGTTTGTTCGCGGTCAACCGCCATTACTTATAAACCCCGAATTATTATCTATTTTTCCACAGAATATGTATATAAATCTAGTTGTGCATCCCCTATCCGATTTTCCAAATTCTAAATGACCATGGTTCTATGCGGTCCAATATTCGAACCAAGGACTCAATTTTTAAATGCTTAAAAAAACTGTCCTATTTGAATAAAAAATTGAAATTTTGTCATTAGTGGGTCTCTGGGTGCTTAAAAATTATGTAAAAATAACGTCAAACGTACCTACTCTTTTATTTTTATTATATTATTTTCTTCTTCCTAACTAAACGCTTATTTTAATAGTTCAATAGTCCTGGGACGAGAAATTTTTAGGGGAAATTTTGATTTCAATAAAATTGTCAAAAACCCTATGACGTCACATACGCCCACAGCTAAAAATACTAAAAAAAAAGGTGTTCAGAAAAATGAAAATTTTTAGAGTTATACGTAAAGAAATGTGCTTTTTAAAAAAGATTTTCCACCCAAGACGTCAGGGACCAGAGTAAAAATATGAAAAGGGTGTTCGCGCTCTACAGCCCCATTTAGGGTCGGGTTTTTTTTTTTTAAATTTTCACAGATGGTCCCCCTTAAACTAAGTTTACCTTTTCCGCCAGTTTCCCCGAAATTCCGAAAAACCGAAGTTTTTGGGGCTAAGAAAATTTCGAACATAGGATAAAAAATTTCTTTAAGGATAAGAGCTCAGAATGAGATGAAAGTTGAAACTTACACCAGTTTTGCAGTTCTGCACATTTCAAAAATATTTGAATTTTGACGTCGAAGGACGCAAAAGCATATCCTTAATTTTAATTGGGGCTTGATTTCGACAGATGCCAGTTTTCAAAAATGAAAATTTCAATTATTGCATAAAGTAGCGCTTTTGACAACAGCATTTTCAGCACCCATGCTCCGTGACTCAGAGCTACAAAAGTGAAAAAGGGTGTTCGCCTCACAGCTCCCATTTTATGATCAATTTTTTTAAAATTTTTACGAGTTACATCTTGAAACTAAGTGTAACATTTTGTCACTAACCTTAACTCCGAAAAACCAAAGCATTGTGGCTGAAGTAAAACAAACATGACCAAAGATTTCTTTTTAGTTAAAGAACTTCGGGAGAGATAGAAAAGTTAAACTTATACATTTGCATTCTGCAAAATTTCTACATATATTTATAGTCGGACCCATAGACTTCAAAAAGCTACTACTACTGCTACTTATTTTTTTCTTCTTTTTACTAAACCTTTTTTTTCGCGGGAAAATAATTAATTTTCAGCATGAACATTAAAAACTCCCCAAAAGGGGTCATTTACATGAAAAATTCATTCCTCTTTTTGCATTAAAAAATTTGCAGAAAGTCCATCATTTTTTAGAAATGACATCTAGTTTTATTATTATTCTTTTTTTTTTTCCTAACTAAACGCTTATTTTTCTATGTTCAATACTCCAGACGATAAATTTTTATGACTTATTACCACGTCGGAATTTGATTTCATATTTTTAATCCTATGACTCTATCGTCCATTTGAAAAATGCTAAAAAAAGTTTGTACGCGGGGCACAGCCATTTTTGTAACCGATTTTTATCAAATTTTTTACAGATTGGTATATTAAGTTCTAGTTTTGCATCCCGGTGTCCTTTTTCAAAATTTGAAAAAATCCATGGTTCTTACGAATCCAAATTCGAACCAAGGTCGGGAAAATTTTTAAATGCTTAAAAATCTTCCTATTTAAAAAGAAAGTTGATATTTTTCAGTATATAGGTCTCTAGAAGTTTTTAAAAATTTTGTGAAAAAATTTTTTCAAACTCACTACTCATTATATGATAATGTATTTCAAAAATTTAAAAAGAATATTTTTAAGTTAAATTGTCGAAAGGCAATTAAAATTTAAAGACACTGCTTCAAACGCTAAAATTTTATTTTTAAGATTTTTAATCCTATTACGCATATACTCACAAATGGGAAAAAGCAACAAAATTTGTACCGGTCTCAGCCACTGTTTATGAACCGATTTCATCAATTTTTACAAATGGAATTTTAATTCTAGTTTGCCCCGGGGTCCGTTTTTCAAAATTCGAAAAGTCCAAGGTTTTTAGCGTTCCAAGATTCGAACCAAGGGCGTAAATTTTTAAATTTATAAAAACGGGCCTATTTGAGATAGAAAAATGAAATTGGGGCGATAAGTCTCTGGAGTCTTAAAAAATTTTTTTAAAAAAAATGTCATATACTCACGTGACGTCATTATATGAAAATGAAATTTTTAATTCTAAAATAAATTTTTCCCTACTTTAAATTTTTGAGGGGTGAAAAATTTAAAGCCGCATGCTTAGATCTGTAATTTCGATTTCAAAAATTTTTTAGAAGCCAAAAGTCAATGACGTCACACTTTAAATATCAAAAAAAATTTTTTACGGGCCAGAGCCCTTTTTTATGAACCGATTTTTATCAAATTTTCCCAGAATTTTTTATTACGTTCTTTTTGTGTTCCGGGGTCCGTTTTTAAAATTCGAAAAAATCCAAGCATATATGGCGGATCCAAGTTCGAACCAATGACGCAAATTTAAATGCTTTTAAAAAAATGTCCATTGAGATAGAAAATTTGAAATTTTGTCATTAATGGTCTCTGGGTGTTTAACAATTATTGGGAAAAAAAACGCATATACCACTGACGTCATTTGTTTTTATTAATATTCTTTTCTTCTTTTCCCAACTAAAACCCTTAAATTTAAAATGTTTTAATAGTCCTAGGGCGATGAAATGTTTAGGGTTATTAGGCACGTGAGGAAATTTTTTATTTCACCCCTACCATAAGTAGCCATATCTCAAAAATATCGATTTTTGTAAAATATTATGAATACGAATTTTAGCTGAAAATTGACGTTCCAAAAATATTTAGTTTATTAAAATTGGGTTTACCAATAAAAGTTAAAGCAAAAAAAAAAAATGAAAAGAAGCTAATTTTGCTGATAAATGCGTTTTTCTTGAGGTTTTTTTAAAAGTCATATCCAAAACGCTGAAGAAATTTATACATTATGCATGTAAAATTACAAGTTTTTAAGAGCTTTCAACGGTACCAAGTTTATTGAAATTGGACTTCAAAAAGAAATTTTCATGGGGAATAAGAATTTCAAACCTGCATCTAAAAAAATTGAAAAGGTCACGCGCAGGGGTCACCAACTAAAATATTGCGCAAGACTTAAAAAAAAAAAAAAAAAAAAAAAAAAAAAAAAAAAAAAAATCAAATTTCAAATTTTGGGGATGATCTGTTGATTTTTTTTTTTTTTGTTTGTTGTTTTTTTTTTTTTTGTCGAAGTTTACTGTTTCCAAAAAAAGCATTGAAGTAATACATTTCAACGCACAAACAAAAATCCTATTTTCAAACTATGTATACGAGCAGTTTGCAAGCCTGAAAAATTCACACCAGCCCCACATTTTAACCATCTAAAAACTGCATTTTTTATGCAAAGAATTTTATTCATCATTTGTACTGGGATGTTACCCTTTCAAAAACACCATAGTTCGAAATTCCAGGAATTTATTTGGAAAACTACGGAAGGGCCCAAACACCCAAAAACGGTAAATACGATTAACACGTTACAGGGGTTTGAAAGGATATAGCCTAAAACAAAAATTCAAAACTCTTTTCCCAATGGGGCTAAAAAAAAAACAAGGGTTCAACTGAGCTGGAGTATAAATTTTATTTTTATAAAAATTTTTTAAAAATTTCATTTGAACACGTTTCATTTTTTTTCATGTCATATACATATAAAAAAATTTTATGTAAATACATGTGCAAATATGGCGGGCATTAAAAAATTTCCCGAATGTTTCTATTTGTCTATTTATATA
>CM037782.1:3198425-3231198 GCA_021229015.1 Solen grandis | reverse complement strand
TTTTCGCAGGTTAGTCCTAACACTTGATTGTTTTTTTTCTAAGAAACGTTAATTCTTAGCTCACCTTAGCACAGTGCTCAAGATGACTATAAGAATCGATAATGTCCATTGTCCGTCCGTCTGTCCGTCCGTCCGCCCGTCTGCCCGCCCGTTGTCCACAATTATTTGTTTGCCTAAAAGCATCTTCATTTCTTAAGTAATCATCTTTAAAACTTTAAAACAATTTTAATTACCATAAAAACTTGGTCAAGTTCGATTATGGCGATATCGCCCTATTGGGTCAGAGTTACCCCTTTTAAAATTTGAAAAATTCTAGATTTCACATTGCATTGTCTTTTTAAAAAATCAAAATTTTAACAAAGCCATATATTCCCTTTTGAATGCAATGACTTAAAATTTAAATTATGTTATATGCCCCACACAGATTTCTCTGCTTTTTAATTTAGTTTGCACTCTACAGCTGTCAATTCGGGACGGATTTTTTTCAATTTTTGAAATGGTGTTTTTCAAAAACAAAAAGTATATCAGTTTGACAGGTTTGCAGTGCAAAAAGCCCTTTTCTTTTTCCAAAAAAAAGAGCAGTAGGGTTTTTCTTTTTTTCGCAAAAGACATTGGGTTTGTTCTGTTTTTTTATTAGGACTTCTCCCCTTTTCGGCAGAAAGTCCTTTTGGGGTTTGTACTTTTTTTTTTATTATTCTTATTATTCTTTTTTCTTCCTCTTATTTTTTGTGTTAAATTTTGAGGTGTTGCCATTGCCAAACAATGAAATTTTTATGGCAAAATTTTTCAAACCATGAGCTTCGGATGAAAATAAATTTCATATTCTAGACTCAAAATAACGTCACATCGACTTCAGGTGAAAACTTTTTGTCCCGGGGTCACAGCCATTATTTCGGGACCGTTTTTTCATCAAAATTCCGAAGGTATTTTAGGCGTATAAATGCTAAAAAAATCGCTTCGAGAATAGAAAAAGCAAATTTTGGACAAAATTACTTTAAAATTTTTTATATTCTAAAAAGATGAACCCCATTTTTGGTCACAGATCAAGTGCAATAAAATTTTTCGTATTAAAAATTAAGGTTTTTTTAACCCCTGTGGGCTTTTTTTTTGTATGATTTGCTTAAAATTTTTGTCTGAAGACTATTAGTTTTTATGGAGCCAGTTACTTTCGTTTCCTGAAAATCCCAAAAGGGTAAAGGGGTCTATATAAAATTATTGGTTTTTTTCTTTCGGTTTTTAAATACCCAAAAAAAGGGTAAATATCTATCGAGACACTATGCGTAAAATTTGTATTTTTTAAAAGACCTTCAATATATTATTTTTTTGATAGGGGGTTGAATGGGTTGAGTTATGGCGGAAAAACAAAAAAATTTGGTAACCCCAGTGTGTTTAACATTTATATCTCGAAAATCTTTGTTTTTTTTGAAAATAGATGATGAATAATTTTGAGAGAAATTTTGGCCGTTATTTTGATGCAAATTTCAATGATTGACCTAAGATTTAGGAGAAATGGGAAAAAAAACCAAATTCGTGATATAGCTTTGCTTATTTTTTTTTTTTTTCGGGGTTGTATCCAAAAGTATTAAAATTTTTCCTGACCAAAAGCGTGAAAAAATGAGAAATTTGCAACGATTTTTTTGGGTACCTAAAGTTTTGAAATTGGCAAAGAATAAGAAATTTTTACATCAAAAAAAAAAATTTTAAAACATTAAATTTCAGCGTTTTTGCGTAAGTAAAGTTTCACGTTTTATATCTTAATACCATAGAAATAATCAACCATTAAGCGAGTGAATGTAAATTTTTAAAGGGAACGATTTTTTTGGGAACCCTAGAGTTTTGAAATGAAAAAACAAAAAGGAAGTACTTAAAAAAACGAATTTAACCAATTTAAAAGAATTTTCAAAAAATATCCTACTTTCGCTTTCACCTAATTGAAGATTTTCGAAAAAGTAAGTTTACAGATTTTTTTTAGTCTTTAAAAAATTGAAAAAAAAAAAAAATACTTTTTACTTATAGCATATTGATATACTAGCTCAAAAGCGACCTTTCCCCGGGTGGCCGAGGTTAAGCGTCCCCGGATCGGGGGGTCGGGTTCATACCAAAGTCGTAAAAAAGATATTTTTAAGCTCCCGTTTGGCTTCAGGTAGTTGCAAGACGGGTTGGCTCGGTATCGGGATAAGTTACGGTGTGGTATCTTTGGCCACAGAAAACGGCGTGAACCTCAGTGTGGCAGCACTAAAAACTGCTTTAAGTAGACATCGCTCCAAAAACGAAATACGTCTGGGACGTTAAACCCAACAAACAAACAAAAAAACAAGAGTTGACAATATTTAATTTTTTTGTAAAAAATCTTTTTATTTACTTTACTTGAACATATCATTGCAGCATTGCTTTAACCCAAACCCTTGAGCGTTTTGACACATGCCATTTAGACCGTTGTTGAAACTTGAAATTTTCCCGACTTTATTGTTGCACAGTAGATAAAATTTTACAAGCTATTTTCCCAAAATTTATATAAATGAAACCATGTTTAAAATAAAGTTATATACAATAAAAATTTAATTGCCCAGCTTGAGATACAATACGGTTAAAGTGTACGTTTGAAACAAAAAACACATGCATCCGTTCAAACGTGCAAGCAAATTTTTGTCCGTTAGCAAAAAGGGGCCAAAAAGGATAATTTTGTGAATACAGCGTTTCGATCTATGTACTAGCGTTAAAAATTTTTTACTCACGGGGCTACCGCGTCGACGATTCTATTGCAGGGTAGCATTTACGATTTATTCCCCGGGGTAAACGAAAATAAAAGAGAATTTTGATAAGGGAATTAAGGTCAAAAATTAATTGCTTTTATTTTGAAAAACTATAAAACAAATCCAAAATACTACATAGAATTGTAGGGGTTTTTAGACAATTTTTTTTTTTGGGACCAGAATACTAAAATTGGGCAAGTGAAAGTGATATCAAAATAAGATTTATTTTTTTTATTTTTTCCATATGGGTTATTTTTTCAATTTCATGCATAAATCCATACAAAAATAAAGTAAAAAGGTAGGAATTTTTTTATATATTCTTTCTAACGGTATTAAACTTTCATTTTTATGATATTGAAATACGAAAAAAAAAAAATTTTTTTTAACTTCAATCATTTTTTTAATTTTTATTGACCATATGACGTCAGATTTGACGTCAGCTTCAAAAATTTGTTCGACTCTAAGCCTTCATTTTATATTTCACAGAAATACATTTTTTGGATATGATGGCACCTTGGCAATCAAATTTCTAAATTCGAAAAGATTAAGATTTCATGGGAATATCAATTTCGAACCATTGTCCTAAATTTTAAATTTTAAAAGTTACAAAGCCCCCTGATGCGTTAAAGCATGAAAATTTAACAGCATATCGGCATAGAGGTTTAAATTCTATATTCTGAATGATTTTCCCCTTACGTCAGTGTTATGACGTCCCCAAAAAAACTTGATTTTACAATTTATTTACCGTCGCTTTGACATATTTCATCAAAGCGCGTCCACTAATTAAAGGTGGAGGGGAAACCCGAATTCACGTAGGGATCCGGAGAACCACCCACCCACCGCAACCCCTGGAAGGCTTCCCCCCAGATCACAAAAAGACAACAAAACAAGCACGTTTTAAACATTTCTCTCGTCTGGCAGCAGAATTTGAGTCGATCTTAATTAAATCTTTAAATTGATAGAGAAAAAATTTAAATAATGCACCAACGTTTGTTTTGCACGTGGTTTTGGGTCATGTTCAAACAAAATTATTTTAAAAAAAAAATTTAAATCGCCAATCAGACCAAACCCATAACTTAAAATTTTTTAAAAATTCGAAACTTAGTTCGTTTATAAGGCCCTTTAAAAAATATTACGTCATCAAACATGAAATATTTATGCGAGGAATGCCACTTGAGAATGTGAAAACAAACATGTTCGCATTCTCAAAAAATTTTTTTTTCTGGATTAATAGAACTTCTGAAATGTTCTTCAAAAAAAGGTATTTTTCTTAGTCACTTGAATTTGACGCGTTGAAATATAAAAATATTCTTTTTAATGGTATTCGCGCTCCGCGTCATATTTTTTAGCCAACTTTAAAGCATCCTTAAAAAATTTTAAGTTGTGTCACTTGTTTAGAAAATTTTGTTTTTTAACAAAATATATTAAAAAGATCAAAAGAATGGATATAGTAATTTTTAAAAAAAAAAGTATATTGCCGACCAACACGCAAAAATCTAAAAAAATTTTCCTTTTAAATTACTTAAAAAATATACTTTTCATGTTTTCGTAAAATTGCAATTCTTTAAAAAAACTTTAATTTGGGAGAAAATAATAAAAGCGGTCTTTGGGGTTTTTTTGAAAAGATCCATTGTTCTTTTGCGGGAAGAGGTCTACTTTGAATGGGAAATTTGTATCGTTTTTTAGAAAATGAGTCGCATTTACGATAATTAGTATTTAACAGAGCCAAAAACCAAAGGATAACTCAGCATTTGCTATCACGGTTTTCCCCGCAAACCTAAAAAAATGAAAAATCGTATATCATATAGCAAATAGGTCTAGGGAGGGGGTCCGGAGGGCCCAGTCCCAGACGGGAAAGTGGGTCAACACGTCAAAAAGGTAAATGACCTAGGCCCCGTGCGCATCTCATATTCAAGGTTAAGGTTGAATTGTGGTAAATGATCTAGGTCCCGACTGCGCAGCTCATGATTCAAGGTTAAAAGGTTTTAAATTGTTTTCATTCCATTTAGCCCCAAACTGCGTATGCCCATGATTCATAAACTAGGAGATGTCACCTGGTCATTGGCGCGTCAAAACTATCCGCGCTTATTAAGTCCTTTGATAACCATCACCTATGTACACGTTGACCGATGGGGTTTTTACCAGGAATTTACTCGCTAAACGAATGCTCTTCACTCCAAAATAAAGGGTACTCAATATTTTCAAATGAAATTTGCTCCCTTTTGTCAGATTTTTTCGCATTTTTTTAAACAAGGGTTTTCAAAGATATAGTGTTTTAATGTTATTGTTTGATTAAAAAGTTTTTTCATTGAAAAGAAATTAAACCTTTTTACATAAAACAATTCAAAACAGCCAAAGACTTAATAGAAAATAATAACCAAGTTTCGAAAATTTGCCACATCTAATCCCCTTGTTTAAAATCTTGCAAAAACATGGGTCACCGCGTTTACTCTTCTTAAACCCGTTGTCCCCAATATTTATGTTAAGGATTTAGCAAAAAGGGATTTAAGTTAAGCGAAAAAACACAGACGTGCTTTCTTCATATAAATTGAAAAGGGTTTTATTTTAAAGAAAAAAGGGGAAATTGTTTCGAGCGGGGAAGAAGGAACATGATTGTGTTTTTTAAAAACGGGGGGAAAGTATTTTTTTTTCCCCCCGAAAAAAAACCCTAATTTAAAGTACTTTTAAAAAACCGCATATTTGGAAGGAAAAAAAAGTGGTTCTGTGTGAATTTCAACCCTCTTTTTCTAAAAAAAAAACACAAACAGTTTTCAATAAAACTTGCTTAATTTTTCGAAATTTTGTGTGAAAGTATTGTAAATGGGGGGAAGTTCCAGTTTTTCCGCGTTACAAAAAACAATTACCCTCTTTGAAATTTGCGTTTTGATACAAACAAAATTTAAAAAAAATTTTGAAATATAATAAATAATTTTAAAAAACGGGGAGCTTCATTTTTTCAAGACCCTGTTTTTGCCACATTAAAATTTTCAAAGGAAACATGAATTATTCAAAGATTCCTGATCCAAAAAAGTGGGTCTATTTATTTCGACCAAAAAAAAATTAATTTTTTCCAAAAAAGCAAAACAGACCATAAAATTAACACACCTATACAGAGGTGGTAGACAGAGCAAAATTGGGGTAGAGCGTAAAATAAAAAAAACCTGAAAAACCGCATAAGGACAGTAGCGTTGGCAGAGAAAGGGAAATTGAAACGCTCTACACAAAAAAAGCTAAGGGAAAAAAAAAAACTGCACCAAGCTTTCAACTTAAAAAACTACACAGGACCATAAAAAAACTATTACCTCATCAAAAAGACACCTAAAAAGTCAGATCGTTTAAAAATTTCACGTTTGAAAAATTCAAACTTGCGTCATGTCTTCCTGTAAGTGCAACAAAACTTTTGCAAAAAAGTAAAACCCTTTATTAGGCATAAACGAAACATCAGCGGGAAAACGACGATGTGGATTTTGACCAGACCGATGAATGGGAGGAAGAAAATGACCAAGGATCGTCTTGAGAAAAGATTTGAACAGTACAAACGGGTACGAAGAGGAAGTAAAACGGTTGGATGAATAACAAAATATTACCGAAGAAAGGGGGCGCGGATCGAAAATTTAACCCATGAAAAATACTTATCGAAAAGCGCTAACTGTGTTCACGGAAAATGTGTTTTGGGATAAATGCCTCAAATTTTCCCCATTTTTTAAATCGATCAAAAAGAGGGCAAATTTTTTAAACAAACGGGGACTTTGACACAGAAAAGCGGGGAAATATGCCGAAATAAAAAAAAAAAGCTGTTTTTGGGTTATAACCCTCCGAACTACGAAAGAGTAACGTTAACTAGTCTGTAATTTATAGTACCAATAAATTTTAAAAACTGTTGAACATGTGCGGAAAATGTTATTGTACCAAAAATTTAAAAAAAAAAAGAGTCCTGCGTTTTATTATAAGTACACAAAAAAGTCCCAAATTCTATAAAAACATTTTGATCTTGGTAACTGACATCCACCTTCCGCAAAAATTGAAGAAGTAAGAATTCCATTTTACCATAAATTACTCATTGTTTACTCTTTTTTTACCTAAATTACCCATTTTTACTCATAAATTCTCATTTTACTCAAAAAACAAAAAAACACCCTTAAAAAGGGGGCATTTGCTTTTTTTGTTTTTTTTAAATGCTTAAAAAACAAAAAAACCCCAAAAAAAAACTTTTACAATAATGTTATCTATACAACCCTAAAAAAGTTTTTTTATTTTATTTTTTAAATTCTTTTTTTAACTCCAAATGACAATTCCATAAATTCTCATTTTACTCATAAATTACTCATTTTTCTAATAAAACTCATTTTACTCACAACAAAATTTGTACTTGGTACAATAAACAAAAAAAGAAACACACTCATGCGCTTTTTGCTTGTTTTGTCTTTTTTAGAATGCTTGAAAAACAAAAAATACCACTTTAAACGTTTTACAAAATGTTATCATCAACATAAAAAATTTGTTTATTACTTATTTTATTCCAATTTTTACTCACTAGAATGAGCATTTTACCATTTTTCCCTCTAAATTACTCATTTTTACTCAAAATTTACCATTTTACTCACAACACAATTGTGACTTGTACAATAAACAACCAAAGAAACATCAAAAATGCGGGCTTTGCTTTTTTGTCTTTTTAAATCTTGAAAAAAAAAAACACCTTTTTAAAAAACATTTACAAAAAGGTTCCTAACAACACAAAAGGAAGTTTTTTGAGTGTAATTATACCAAAGTTTTAACTTTGTTAAACCCTGTTATGGAGATTTAGATTTAGCCAAGTATCTTTTGTACAATTTTTATTAAAACCCATCTGGAACCAAATATCAAAAAAAATTTAACATTGTTACGACCGACAGGGATATTTCTTTTTTTATGGTAGACAGAAATGTGAATAGAGAATGATGCAGATAACACTTAAAAAGACATTTCTACAACCACAAAACCCACCCCCTTTTCAAAAATGAACGTAAAAAAAAAAAGTGGTGTAATGAAAGACAAATTAGGGGGGAAACCCTAAAAAAAATTTTGAGCTTTGAGACCTAAAATGTAAGTTTTTTTTATGACAAAGACAAAAGAAGTAAAAGAAAAGGGTGTAAAGGGATTTCACGACTGTAGTAAAGAAAAATTTTTACATAAACTTACAAGCACACATTATTAAACAATACGCAATCTAAACAACAAGTATGGATTACAATGATTCCCTATTATTATTGTGATAAAAAAACAAAACTTTTTATGTTTCGATGTTAAAAGGATTGGAGGGAAGAGGGGAATTTTCCCAGCCTTGCTTATGGGCATTACAGAATTCCATAAACCCCTTTTTATTGCGTTTGTTAAATACCACATCATTTAAATCTTTTTTTTTCCGCTTTTTTTAGTTCTATTTGTTCCCCGAACATGTTTTATAATTTAAATCTCTATTTCTAATGAATGTTGTCTTATTATTTTCTGTTTTTTATTTCTTGTGTGTACTATTCCTTGATTGTAAAATAAACCCCTTTAAGAAAAAATGGTTTGTACTTCTTTAATATCATTAGTTGAAAAAATGGAAAAAAAAATTTGCTTATCGAAATGGGTTTGGGAAATAAAAACGTTTACAACGAGTATTTCACCTTTTCTTTTAAAGTTTAAAACACAAAACAGCCTTACTGAAAAGCGTTAAACACACAATTTCCAACAATTAGGTGAAAAATTTATCAATACTCATCTCTAAAACACATTGGGAGTGGCAATAGATACCGTTTTATTTCAGTATCTTTACATTCGCTCGGGGGTGTGGTATTGTATTTAACACGAAGAAATACTACACGCTTGAGAAATTCGAATAAAAGCACTCATTACAAAGAAACATTTTAGACACAACTATATTTAAAAAAAATAAATTTTTAAAACCCAAATTTCAAATCATGTCTCCAGTTAATCTTCGTATTAATAGTATGTTTTTGTTGCATTTTTGTGAAATATTATGGAATAAATTAATGGTTGCATCATAAAAAAGTCGATTTTAAATTTGCAATGCTAATATCAAATAAAACAGCACCCCTTTATTTTCCCAAAACAGGTGAAAAGCATAACTAGCTGTAACATTTTCAAAATGAACCAGTAATAAAAGGGGGTGTTCTGATGTGGAAGTCCATGCTAATAAATGCAGTAAATGCGCGTGTTTATCAGAACAGGCAACAGCCAAATGCACATTTTTGGGGAAGTTTTTGGGTAAAAATTTCCCATAAAACCAAAACCCAAACCCAATTAACCCCGGGGAAAAACACGGGGCCTTTTTTTTTTTTAGGACCACAAATTTACTTTAAAGTCCCTTTCCCTTTTTTAATTCATGCACGTGTTGTGTGTGGTGTTTGTATGTTGTGTGTGTGTTGTGTAACGACATACATCATACATTTAACGATTTTTTATATGATTTTAAAAATTTTCCTTTTAAACCATACACTTAATTTAAAATAAAAACCATCCCACTACAAAAGAAACAAAGGGGACTACGTCAAGTTTTTAAAAAAACTATCTTTATTACTCCCAAATAATTTACTTTTTCTCCAGTATAATCTTTTGATTAATGATATTTTTAGTTGCATTTTTCAGACATACAAAGTTCAAGAAAGTATACAAAATTTCCTTTTCTTTTAAAACCATTTATTAAAAATATTTTTCAAGTTCACCTAAACTTTTTTATTAGAAAAAGATCTGTGGCCCTGAACTTGTTATGGCTACAGTTTTTGATTAGTAATCAAACGTTTTTTTTCCCCCAAAATAAAAAACGCTTATACCCTGCAATAAGGGAACTGACCTTTAAGTGTGAACAGATCACCGTAACAAAGTTATTTTAAATAACAATGTTTACTTTAATTAACATTCACAGAAGAAAAATTTTTCACTAAGAGATAAAAAAAAAGCATTTTTTTTTTGTAAAAAAAAATATACCAAGTCAACTCTGCCCATGATTTTTTTTTTTTTCAAGACAGAGTTTGTTTTCTCCTTTTAATTAAGTGTCATGTTTTCAAAAAACAGAAAATTTTTAAAAAAGGGAAAGACAAATTTATGATTCGGACACTATTCAAAGGTTAATAACCTCTGGCTAGTTTTACTGATGGCTATTTAATCGTGGGAAAACAATACTTTTCACCTGGGAAGATAATAACTATTTTCCCCCAACCCGGGTTAAAACATCCATTACATTTGGATTTGAGTCGGGTGTAAAACCACAGAAATTCGTTTAACTATCGTCAATTTTAAAGATAGAAGAGAAAAAAAACATAAACATTTTTTTTTTAAACTGGGTAAAAAATCTTTACTATTTTGTTATAAGCATATTATTTAAATCATCCTAATATTATAAAATTTAAAAATTTACTGATTGTTCTAACCCTGATGGAGAGAAAAAAGAGAAAGACTGTAAACATCCTTAAAAAAACTCCGCCTGAACGCTGTGTCAGACCCTTAGATAAATAAGATAATCTTTTTTTATAGTACAGTGTACATATATAAATAAACAACACATTTCATGTACAAATACAAAATACACCCGGCCCAAAGGGCCATATGTCACCTTTTGCAAAATAAATTAACTATATGGTGCAAGAAAACTTGGGGAATATAAATAAAAAACTATTACAAGTAAAATATGAAAGTTAATTAAAAGGCGGGTTTCACATTAACGTAATACAAAAGTACGGGGGCTACGGGGTACAAAATTTTTTTCATTCTAAATAGATACAATCACTTTTTGGTATAGTCACACCACCACATACACCACTAATGAACTATTTCCCGTGGTGCGTGCTATAATGGGCGTATGCGTTGGGGACATGTTTAAGCATGCATATGCACTTTTTCAAAATTCTGTTGAGTTTTAAAAACTAATCATTGTACGAAAATTTTAATGCAATTCCCAAATGAGTTATACCATCGTAAACATTTACCAATGTTATCAACAGTTCCAAACAGTCATCTACGGTCAATGAAACAAAACTAAATCAATTCAAAAAGTCGAAGCTATACATATAATTCCAGTTCAACGAAAATTAATATACGCTACATATATGGCTTCAGATCAAATTTAAAACATTTAATTACAGTGTAAATCCCAATAAATGCAGCATATACCCAGAATTTAAGTAATTTGATACAACTTTTTAATATAAAATCCCACGACAAATAATCAAATATAAAATAAAAACATTGGTGCAAATAAAATAACGGCAATGCTTAAAGTATATTACTTTGTACTTCAATGTTACAGGCTAATAAATTATAAAGGCATTTCAAATTTAGCAAATTCTTATACTTCTCTATCGCTTGGGGGGCGGCTTTGGGGAGATGTTTAAAAGATTTGTTGACCCCTTAACATAACCCCAATCAAGGTCTAACCAAGTGTTTACACAGGAGATCCTCTCCCGCCCTGAAATTCACCTCTTGATCCATAAAAAGGTCAGCGCACAAAAAATCTTAGATTGTAAAACCTTGACATGCCCAAAAGTTTAAACCCCAATCATGGGCATGCGCTCGGTGACCTAATCATTGACCACAAATTTAACCTTAACCTTTAAATCATGGCTGCGCAAATTTGGTGCCAGGTCATTGACCGTGAGACGTAGGTTTTACCTACTTACCCAGATCGGGACGGGCCCTCCGGACCCCCTCCACTAACCCATTTGCTACACTTATAATACACATCGATTTTTTTATAATTCAAAAATTTAAAAAGGGTTTTTGTTTCTAAATCTTAAAAATAAGCAAAACATAAAGCAAAAATTGTTGAAATTTTTCAATACTTTTAAACTTTTAAAACAAGAAATAAGAAAATTTTTTTCAAGTTTTGCTTTCACCTCGCCTTTTTTTTCCATTTTTTTTTGCAAAAGTAAAACCAATGAATTTAAAGGTTGAAAGTTTGGATTTTCAAAATTTTTTTTTTTTTTTTTTTTACAATTTCAAGAGTAAAATTTCCATCATGGAATATTTTTATGTCATAGCTTAGAAGAAATAGATATTAAATACAGAATAAAAACTTTAAAATCACTGAAAACGTAAGAAAAAAATCTTGATGATAGAGTATCATCTTAAAATTTTCCTGTCGTTTTTTTCTGCATGAATTTAAACGTTCCCGTAATTAAAAAAGACCATATTTTACTTCCAATATCTTCTTAAAAATGAGCCATGAAAAAAATTAAAGCTTATTTTTAAACATAAGTATATACATGATAAAAAAGATTTACATATTAAATCTTATTTTATTATGCCATTATTCCATTTCTTTGTATTAATTTAAAATTTAAATCCTTTAAAATAAGCAAACGGAAACCCCTTTCCCTTTTGTACCTAAAAAAAACACTTCTAGTCCATTTTTTTGCAGTTACTTCAAACAGTAAAGGGTGGAAGCAGTAGGCTATGAAAACCCAAAAAGGATTTAAAACTCTCAACCTTCTTTTTTTCCGGAAAATTAAAAACATTTATAAAAAGACTTTTTAATATCATAAAAGGCATTTAAAATAGGTACTTTTGGATTACTCGTTGAAATTTAAAAAACAAACCAAGGATAATCATCTAAAGGAAACGCTTAAATTAATGAGTATAAACATTAGGACGAAAACAAATTTGTAATCGTAAAACCTTTAAATTTTCGAGGTTTTCAAATTTTTTATGTATTTTATTACCATAAAGTCTTCCATTAAATAATTTTTCATTTTATTTATAAACTTTTTTAATGATTTTTCCGATTTTGGGGTGCAAAATTTCACTGGGAAATTTGTTATTCCTTCGCCTGAAATTTGTTAAAACGTTATGATTGTCGAAACAAGATAAATGCCAATATACAGTGGGTAAAACCACGGGGAAACGAACGCAATCGCGCGCAACAGCTTTTTTCCATCGATTCGAAAGAAAAAAACTGCTGCTTATTTTTAATTTTTTAACAGTTTTAATAGACTATATCGCAGTGAAGAGAAATTTGACCACACATAAGTTCGATGATTTTTTTGTCAATTGTACTTTTTCCCCTTATATTCGGAAAAACAATTAAAAATAACAAATACAATTTTCCAAATGTTGGGAAAAATTTTAAAACCACTGCCCAAAAAAATCACGGGGTTTTAAGGTGGGGGGAAAAATTTTTCTGTTTATAATTTAACATTAAAAATTGATGAAGAAATAAAATACAAAATTTTTATCCCTCAGATTGCGACAGCCTAAATGACGTCACACACCAGGGGGTATTATACTAAATTTTAGCAATAGTTAAACTCGAGAGACAGGGTCACCGAATTCGTAAAAGGCCTGTTAAAACAATCTATAACAGGAAATAAAAGAAGCATATCATTTTAACAGTCTGACATGAAAATTCCTCCTTCATTTTAATAGCAAAATATGTCCATCGAAGAGAAGGGGTGACAGTCCTTTTAAAAAAATGTCAGTTTCCCAAGCTTTTACGGATTTAATCAAGGAAAAAAACATAAAGAACAAACGTGAGCTAGCCTCTCCCCATTTTTCCCCCACCGCAATATAAAAAGGGTCCCTTGTCCTCGTCCTTATCAAAAAGGGAAAATTTGTGAAGTTAATGCAAATAAATAAATATTTTTAAAGTTACATTTTATAACACGTAAAAAAAAAATTTTAAAAATTTAAAAAAAATGCAAAAAAGTCTCATGAAAGAATTTTTTTTTTCAACCCAACCTACTCAAATTCAGGGAAACATGAACCAGGAGTCGTAACAATGGTACTTATGAATGGTATGGAGAAATAAAACTTGTCCGGGGGCTGTGATCCATGGTTTGATAAATGTTGGTACAGAAGGATAGTTTCAAAACCCTTTTTTGAGACTCTTTCATAACATCACTAGCTATCCACCATTTAACTGTTTAAAATAATACAATAAAAAACTAGAGGTCTTTTGTTTAAGATACAAACGAAGCGTTTTTTCCGTTTGCTTATTTCAAAGTATGAAAAAAAAGTTAATACAAAGAAATGGAATAAGGGGCATAATATAAGATTTAAACGAAATATTTTTATCATAAAACCTATAAAATCGCTTTTCCCAAAGAGTTAAGAGCGAATTTTTTTGACAGAAATAAAACCTCCAAATTCTTTTTATTTTGAAGATGTCTAATTTGACGTAATGACGTCATAAGGTAACAAAAAATTTCTAATTCTACATGTTTAACTTTTGTATTTGTTAACGCCGAGTACCTTGAAAATTCAATAGTATAAGCTTCACATTGAACATTTTTCACTTCAATGTTTTTTTATTTGCCTATGAAGTGTTTTTGACGTCTAAAAAATTTGTCCCGGGCTACAGCCATTTTTTCTGGACCGATTTTCACAAGTTTCACAAAGGTAGTAACGCTTAGTTTTGCTACCAGTGTCCTTTTTTTTAAACTTAAAAGAGAAAAGGTTTTAAGGGGAATCCAAGTTCGAACCATTGACGCAAATTTTTCCCAAAACTATAAAACGCTTCCTTGGGGTGTTTAAAAAGCTGATATTTAGAGAGTTAAAGTCCAAAAAAGGTTTTTTCAATATGGAAGATGGACGCATTTGAGTAATATGACGTTAAAGTAAAAAAAAAATTTCGTATCTACAAATAAATGTTTTAAAGTTTCAAAAACCAAAAATTAAAGGGATAACTTCAAACCATGTTTTTTTGATTCAAGAAATTTATATTCAGTGAGTCATATAACGTCGGATTTGACGCCAGGAAAAAAGGTTTTTTCGCAATCACACCTTTTTTTAAACCGATTTTCATTTAAAAATTTTACGGAATATATAGCAATCTTAGTTTGTATACCGGTGCCGGTTTTTTCCCAATTCGAAAAAGGGAATGGTTAATGGCAAACCAAATTCGAACCATTGACTCAAATTTCAAATACGTATAAAATAGCTTCCAGATGATTTTGAAAGCGGGAAAATTGGACAGAAATTACTATAAAACTCTTTAATTTGTGACAACGAAAGTCAAATTGACTCAATGACGTCAACGGTAAAAAAAAATTTCAAAATCTCACTTTAAATTTTTCTATGTTGCTAAGGTCCCATGGGATAAAAATTAAAGGCCTATATTTAAGACCTATTTTTAATTTATTGACTTTCTTTTTCCTATGACGTCATAGACGTCAACTTTAAAGTTGTCTACAAAAAATTTTTTACGCGGGCTACAGCCATTATTTCTGGACCGATATTCATTAACATTTCCCCAGAAGTGATGTACGCTCTAGTTGAGCCTACCGTGTCCGTTTTTCCAAATTCGAAAAGGGAAAGGATTTATGGGGAAAACCCGATTAGAACCACTTTCAAAAATTTGATTTCAGGCAGTTAAATGAGTGTTTTTTTTCCTTAGACTGACCTTGTTCCAATAAACGACGAAGAAAAAAAAATTCTTACGCGTAATTTTCTATGTTTAAGCAGAGCCAAAGTTGACGTTTTTTCTTAATAAATGATCCCTTTAGTGACTTTACGGCACTGGATTTTAACGTAAGTTAAAGCATTTTTTGAAAAAATTCTATTTTTACTTTAAATTAATTTAGAGACTTTTTGAAAATGTAATTGCCCAAAGGCCCTAACAAGAAAAATTTTATGGGAAAAATTTCAGACCATTCTTTTTTGAATGCAAAGATTTTTAAATTCAAATGACGTCATATGACGCCAGAGTACGTCACCTAAAACTTTTTTTACGCCTCTGCAAATTTTTTTTGTGAATTGATTTTTTTGAATTTTCTCAATGGTGTAAGTTACGTTTAGTCGTGCATCCTTACTTTCCTTTAAAAATTTAAAAAAAGGGCCAAAATTTTTTGGGTTTAAAACCCAAGTTTTCGAAATATTACCTCAAAATTAATTTAAATATTCAGAGCCCGAAATTAGAAAGAAAAGAAATTTCCATGTTTAAATTTTCATAGTTTCTTTAAAATTTTCACAGGCCCGACGTCATTTAACGTCATGACTTTTATATGTTTTCCCTTTCTCGCCAATAAATTCAATGTGATCAAATTTCCAAATAAAAGATTTATAAAAAGTTTTTAAGATGCTGAATTTTTAAATGCAATGAATTCAATTCCAAGACATCAAATAACGTCAGGTAAAAAAGTTTGTATCGCTCTGAAAGACTTTATAAATGGAGGAAATTTTCCAAAAATTTTTTCACAGAATGAATAATACACTCTCATTTCCTAGACTTCTTCGTATTCCGTAAAAATGTTTTTTCATTTTTTTGAAATTAAATTTAAAAAGGGTTCAAAAAGCCTATCGTTGCCGTGCAACAAAATCAGTTTATTTTTTCTATTTTTTTTTTTCTTCCTTTTGGGGTTCAAATTAAACGGGACCAAAAAAGGCAGCACATAAAAATTTTTAAACTATGCACGGACTTTGGCGTTTTTGATTGCAAATAATTTTCTTCAGGGGATGTCCGTGACCTCAG
Source organism: Solen grandis (assembly GCA_021229015.1). Taxonomy (NCBI): domain Eukaryota; kingdom Metazoa; phylum Mollusca; class Bivalvia; order Adapedonta; family Solenidae; genus Solen; species Solen grandis. Next base: position 3,214,998 of record CM037782.1, on the reverse strand, counting down.
GGTTGAAAAAAAGCTCCAAAGCTTGACGCGCTCTACAGCCGTTTTTTTCTAACCAATTGATTTGTTTTTTTCACAGAAGTAGGTTGGACTTTGTTGTCAGGTTATTACAATTTTCAACATTCAAAAGACCAAGGATTTATGGCTACCAATTTCGAACTTTGGACCTGAAAATTTATTTAAGAAATTTCAAGCACCAGATAAGCTAGAAACTTCAAAATTTTGGGCAGAACATTGCTTATCATTTTTTACAGCTCTGAAAAACGTGTCGATGACGTAAAATGACGTCATGACGCGTTAACAAACTTTTAATAAAAATGTGGGGGTTTTAAGCACTACTCCTTAACTTTGACCGATTTGCAAAAAATTTTTTTTCACTGAATGTGCAACATACATTTAAATTTACTTCATCACTTCCGTTTCCGGAAAATCGAAAGGGGAAAGGTCAAATGCCCTTTTGTTGGGTTTTTATTCGGCAAGGGTACTCAAAAACAAAAAATTTCTCCCTAACACTGTGGAAAAAATCGATGATTTAAAAACCCTTTCAGGTGATTTTTAGTTTTTGAAGATGGGGTTTGAATTTTTTAATTATGACAGAAGGGCAAAAGTGTATTTTAAAACAAAATTTGAAACGCTGAGTTTCTGAACTTTGACCCCAAAAATCATGTTTTTTTTCGGGTTAAACACACTGAAAATGAATGAGTATACTGAAAGGGAAACTTTTTTTTGGTCACGTGATTATAACGTCATCATTTTTTTAAGCGAAATTTTAAAAAAAAACATATAAACGGCAAATTGATGTTTGAAATTTGCACGAATGCCCGCCTACAATGTGAAAAAAAGTCCTGAAAATTTTCAATTGTTCCCTCAACAAAAAAGGCAGATATTCATGTTTTTCAAAAAGGGCTTTATATAAAAATCTAGCAATTTGAAGGAAAGAAGAAGGCGTTTTTGGGTTGGTTACCCCTACCCGGGACTTCCTACGCAGGAAAGAGTGCCCGTGTTGAAAGGTGAATGCGAGCGTTTTGAGAGAAGAGGTCATTTTGAAGCAATGGTGTACCCAGGACCGATAACAATTGCCTTTGTTATAAGGGTTTTTCTTCAAACTTTTATTAGGGCTTTCTCCCTCAACAAAAGATTTTTTGGGGTTTGTTTTTTTTTTTCTTAAAAAGGGTTTTCCCTGCCTAAAGCAAAAGTCCTTTTTGGGTTTTGTTATTTTTTTTCTTATTTTTTGGGCTTTCGGCCTCAAGCAAAAGCCTTTTTGGGTTTGTTTACTGTTTATTTTTTTTCTTTTTTTAAAAAATTTAAATTTTTCTTTTTTTTTTCCCTAAAAAAACCCCTTTTTTTTTCTAGGAAAATACCCCGGGCGAGAAAAATTTTTTTGACTTATTACCCACGTCAGGAAATTTTAAATTTCTAGATATTCATTCCCTAGAAATGACCCACGGGAAAATTAGCAAAAAAAGTTTGACCGTCAAAGCCACGTTTTTAAACCCCTTTTCCCCCCAAATTTTTACAAATTTTAAAATTTTTTAATTCTAGTTGTGGATCCCGGTGTCCGTTTTTTAAAATTTTCAAAAAACCCCCAAAAGGTGCTAAGCTTTCCCAAAAGTTTCGAACCAAGGTGAAATTTTCAAATTCTTAAAAAAGGGGGTTTTCCATTTGAGAAAAAAGATGATTTTGGGGGTCAGTTTTAAAAAGTCTTGGGAGTTTTAAACATTTTGTGAAAAAAAAATGTCATATACGTCACTGACTCATTATAGAAAATTTGGAATTTCTAATACTAACAAATTTTTTCTATATCTTAATTTTTTCAAAGGGAAAAAATAAAAATTTAAATGCCGCATGCTTAGATGCTGAAATTTCGATTTCAATGATTTTTTAGAAGCCTATGCGTCATATGACGTCACATTTGAAATTTATTTCAAAAGTTTGTACACGGCCAACCAAATTTTTAAAAAGGGCCCAAATTTTATAATTTTCACGAAGGTATATTACGTTCTTATTTGTATACCCTTTTTCCCCTTTTCAAATTCGAAAAGTCCAAAAAAACTGTGGGGGATCCAAAATTGAACCAGGACGTCAAATTTTTAAAAGCTTATAAAAAATGTCCCATTTGAGAATTTGAAATTGAAATTTTTTTCAGTTAGTAGGTCTCTGGGGGTCTTAACAATTATGTGAAAATAAATATATATGACGTCACGTACGTCTTTTTTATTATTATTATTCTTTCCCTTTTTCCTAATAAAAGCTTATTTTAATTTGTTGCAATTGTCCTAGGATGATGAAATTTTTATGAAATTTTTTTGTCACGTGAGGAAATTTTGTTTTTAGTGATTGGGAGCACCCCATGACGTCAATGACGTCACAGCTAATAATAGTGAAAAAAAGGTGTTAGCGCTCTAAAGCCGTCATTTATGGTCGGATTTTCTTCAAATTTTCACAGATGGTACATCTTGAAAACTAAGGTGTGATATCCTGTCAGCTAACCCAAATTTTCCCAAAAAACCGAAGTTCTGTGGCTTTAAATAAGATTCGAACAAAGGAAAGAAAAAAATTTTTTTTTTTGGATTAAAGAACTTTAGGATGAGATAGAAAGTTGAAAGTTACAAAAGTTTGCAGTTCTGCAGAATTTCTACATATATTTTGATTCCTTTTAAACCCCTTTTTATTTTGACTCCCCCTTTATGTCATAAGCTTTTTCTTTTAATTTTTTTTAGGGCAATGAAATTTTTCATGATGCCAGTTGTTTTGAATTTAAAGAACATTTCAGAGTTTTTGACAGTAAAGTTTGCGCTTTTGAAAAAGAAGCTTTTTCAGGGCCCCCCTATGTCGTCATTTTGACGCAGAGCTAAAATAGTGGAAAAAAGGTTTTCACGCTCTACAGACGCCATTTATGGTCGGATTTTTTTCAAATTTTCACAGATGGTACAAAATTGAAACTTTAAAGGGGTTTCATATCTTGTCAGCTAACCCGATTTTCCCAAAGGGCCGAAGTTCTGTGGCTGAAATAAGATTCGAACATAGGACCGAAAAATTTTATTTTAGCAAATTAAAAAGCTTCAGGGTGAGATGAAAATTGGGAATTACAAGTTTGCAGTTCTGGGAGGATTTCTCAATATATTTTGAGTCGTGACCCCTCAAAAGTCGTAAAGTGACGTCATAAAAAAAAACTTCTTAATTTTCATTTTAGGGCAATGATTTCGACTGATGCCAGTTGTTCAGAATAATGAAAAATTTTTTTAGTTATGACAGTAAAGTATGCGCTTTTGAAAAAAAAAGCATCTTCAGCACCCTATGACGTCATGTGAAGTCAGAGCTAAAAAAAAATTTAAAAATGGTTTTCGCGCTTTACAGCGGCCATTTAGGGGGGTTTTCTTCTAATTTTCACAGATGGTATACCTTGAATCTAAGGTGTACATATCCCTTTCCCGCTTACCGGAAAATTTCCCCCAAAACCAAATTTTGTGGGGAAAAAAATTCGAAAATAAAACCAAAATTCTTTTTGGATTAAAGAAAATTTTTGGGGGGTGAGAAAAAAAAAAAATTTAAAAAGTTTGAGTTTGAAATTTCACAAAATTTTTTTATTTGACGTATAGGGTTTATTGATCTAAAAAAATTTTTTAAAAATTTTTTTTTTGGGGAAAAGATTTCAAATGGGTGCCTTTTTTCCCAAAAAAAAAAAATTTTTTAGATTTAAAAAAAAAGTATGCGCTTTAAAAAAAAAAGAATTCCCGCACCCCATTCGTCATTTAGAAGTAAAAAATAAAAATTTTTCGCGTTACAGCCATTTTTTTGCCGATTTTCATCAAAATTACAGAATGTGTATTTGTCTAGTTGGCACCCGGGGTCCGTTTTTCAAAATTCGAAAAGTCCATGGTTCTATAGCGAATCCAAGATTCGACCAAGGCGAAATTTTTAAATGCTTATAAAATCTGTCCTATTTAAAAGAAAGTTGATATTTAATCAGTTTATAGGTTCTAGAAGTTTTAAATTTTGTGAAAAATTTATAACGTCACGTGGCTCATTATATGATAATGTATTTTAAATTTAAAAAGAATATTTTTTATTGTTGAAATTGTCGAAGGCAATGAAAATTTAAAAACATGCTTCAAAAAGCTGAAATTTTGATTTCTATGAATTTTTTATGCCTATACGTCATTGACGCACACTGAAATATGCAACAAAAGTTTGTACGCGGTCTTTCAGCCTTTTTTTATGAACCGATTTCATCAAATTTTCACAGAATGTGTATATTAGTTCTAGTTGTGCATCCCCGGGGTCCGTTTTTCAAATTCGAAAAGTCCAAGGTTCTATAGCGATTCAAAATTCGAACCAAGGCGTAAATTTTTAAATTCTTATAAAAATCGGTCCTTTTTGATAGAAAAGTGATATTTGGTCAGTATTTTAGGTCTCTGGGAGTCTTAAAATTTTGTGAAAATAAAGTCATATGACGTCACGTGACGTCATTATATGAAAAAGAAATTTTTAATTTAACAAGAATTTTTTCTAAAATTTGAAATTTGAAGCAATGAAAAATTTTAAAGCAAAAGCTCAGGCTGTAATTTCGATTTCAGATTTTCAGAAGCCTATGACGTCATATGACGTCACATTTTAAATTGACCCAAAGTTTTAACCGGGCAGAGCCATTTTAAAGGGCCGATTTTCATCAAATTTTTACAGAATGTGTATATTACGTTCTTATTGTTATACCGGTGTCTTTTTTCAAAATTCGAAAAGTCCAAGCATTATGGGATTCCCAAATTCGAACAAGGGGCGTCAATTTTAAATGCTTATAAAAACTGTCCTATTTGAGATAGAAAGTTGAAATTTTGTCGTTAGTAGGCTCTGGGGTTTTTAACAATTATGTAAAATAAACGTCATATGACGTCACGTGGGCGTCATTTTTTATTATTTTTATTCTTTTCTTCTTCCTAACTAAAGCTTATTTTTAATATGTTGCAATAGTTCAAAGGGCGATGAAATTTTTATGGGTTATTAGGCACGTGAGGAAATTTTGATTTCACCCCTACTGCTAAATGTAGCCATATCTCAATAAAATCGATTTTTGTAAAAAAAATGATGAATAAGAATTATAGCTGAATAATTTACGTTTCCAAAGATATTTAGGGTTTTTTAAAATTGGTTTACGCAATACCCAAAATTATAAGCAAAAAACTAAATGAAAATTTAAGCTAATTTTGCTGATAATATGCTGTTTTCTTGAGGTTTAACAGTCAATATCTCAGAAACGACTGAAGATAAGTTTATACATTATGCTTAAAATGTAGCATGTTTTAAGAGCTTTCTAACGGTACCAAGTTTATTGAAATTGGACTTCATATAAGAAAGTTACATGGAGAATAAGATATTTCATAATCATGCATCATAAAAATATGGAAAAGGTCACGCGCAGGGGTCACCAAGCTAAAATATTGCGCAACGATTAAAAAAAAAAAAAAAAAAAAAAAAAAAAAAATCCCAAAATTTCAATTGATGGGCTATATCTTGATTTTTTTTTTTTGTTTTTTTGTTGTTGTTTTTTGTCGATTTTTGACTTTTCCAAAATAAGCATTGAATTAATACATGTACAACGGCACAAGACAAAAATCCGTATTTGCAACACTATGTAGCTAGCGAGCAGTTTGCAAGCCTTGAAAAATTCACACGCAGCCCCACATTTTAGACCATCTAAAAACTGCATTTATGCTAACGATTTCATATTGCATCAGTTTGTAGGCTGGGATGTTCCCTTTTAAAATATCACCATAGTTCGAAATTCCAGGAATTTATGGCAAAACTACGGAAGCCCAAACACGCCAAATCGCTAATAGTTAACTACGTTACAGGTGTCGAAAGGATATAGCACTATACAAATATTCAATACTTCTTCCTAATGAGGCTAAAATTAAACAAGGTTACAACTGAGCTGGAGTGATGAAATTCTATGTGTGATGAAAGTTAGAAACTTACATTTGAACACTGTTTCATTTTTCTTTCATGTCATATGACATAGTATAAATGTTGTATGTAAACTACATGTGCAAGATATGGGCGGACTTTTATTAAAATTCACAGAATGTGTTCTATTTGTGCTATTTTATATAGAAATAGAGGAGATAGAAAGTTGCAATTTGGACAGATTATCTATTATGTCATCTTCTATATATACTATATAAAGCAGATGTTGCAGAAAGTCCTATCATTCGTTTAAACGAATGACAATCTAGTTTTCTTCTTCTTTATTCTTTTTTTCTTCCTTCTTATATTTGTGTTAAGTTCGAGGTGTTGCCATTGACTCAGAACAATGAAATTTTTATGGCATATATTTCAAACCATGAGCTTTCGATGCAATGAATTTCATATTTATATGACGTCATGTAACGTCAGATTTGACGTCGGGTGAAAAAGTTTGTACGCGGTCTACAGCCAATTATTGCTGGACCGATTTTCATCAAATTTTCACAGAATGTGTATGTTATGCTCTTATTGTGCTCGCTGTGTCCGTTTTTCCAAATTCAAAAGGCAAAGGTTTTATGGCGAATCCAAGATTCGAAACTAATGACGTCAAATTTCAAATGCGTTTTAAAATCGCTTCCCAGAAAAGCTAGGAAGCTGATATTTGGACATAATATTAGTCTCTAGATCTTCTATACATTCTAAAAGGATGAACGTCATATGATGTCACATGACGTCATAATGCTAAAAAAACTTTCGTATTAAAACTTAACGGTTTTTAAGCCCTGTAGGCTTTATTTTTTGTATGATTTGCTTGAAATTTTGTCTGAAGATGCAATATTAGATTATATGGAGTATGTCACTTCCGATTTCCGGAAAATCCCAAAGGTCAAGGTCATATATCAATTATCGGGTTTTTCTTCGGCCCTAAATATCTCAAAAACGGTAATTATTCTATCGAGACACTATGCGTATAATTTATAGTGCTTAGAAAGACCTTTCAGATGATATTTAGTTTTTGATGATCGGGGTTGAATCGGTTGAGTTATGGCGGAAACATGAAAATTTGGTAACCCCCAGTGTGTTTAACAGTTTATATCTCGAAAACCTTTGATTTTTGAAAATATGATGATGAATATATTTGTAGAGCAATGTTGTGCCGTTCTTTTGATGCTTAAGTTTAATGATTGACCTAAGATTCATGGAGTTATGGGAAAAAACGAAGTTCGTGCATATAGCTTTGGTGATTTTTCATTCTTCAGGAGGTTTAAAAGCTTATATCTCAAAAAGTATTAAAAATATTCCTAAACATAAAGCCTGTGAAATGTAGAGAATTTTCAGACAATTATTTTGGTACCTAAGTTTTGAAATTGATCAAAGTATAAGGAAGTTACATCAAAAATAAGAATTTAAACATGTAGAATTTCAGCGATTCTGCCGTGTTGTCAAAGTTTTTACGGCTAATATCTCAAAGCTCATTAGAAATAAGTCCACACCTTAAGCAAATGAGATGTAGAGAATTTAAAGACGATTATTTTGGTACCCAGAGTTTTGAAATTGATGAAAGTATAAGGAAGTTACCTCAAAAAAACGAATATAAACCAAAGTGTAAGAATTTTCGAGAAATATCCTAAATTTCGCTTTCACGTTCATTGAAACATTTCGGAAAATATGTAAGTTTACAGCTATGTATTAGTCATATAAATTGCAAAAAAACTTTTCTTTTTATCATATTGATATTACTGCTAAACAAGCGTACCCTTTTCCCGGGGGCCGAGTGGTTAGAGCGTCCGCCTCGGGAGCGGAAAAGGGCGTGGGTTCGATCCCCCACCCGACATACCCAAAATCGTAAAAAAAAGGTACTGTTATAGCTCCCTTGCTTGGCGCTCAGATATGGGGTTTTTTGCAGGACTGGTTAGCGCAGTATAGGATGATGTGACTGGGTGTGGTATCATGCCACATGTCTACGGGGTGATACTGCAGTGTGGTAGTCCTATACCCGCATGAAGTAGACATCGTGACTGGCTGAATTACTGTCGGTGGGACGTTAAACCAACAAACAAACTGATATCATAATAAAGTGTTTACTACACCGATCCTTACACACGAGGTGTGCACACTGGCGCATGTTGACGTCTTTTGTAAACATCTATTAAGTTGCTTAAATAATCATGTTTATAGATAAACATTTACATAAGAAAGAGGAGTTTCGGAAATATTTTTGCAAAGGGACTCCTAAGGAAAGAAAAAAGATGCTAAATTAAAATACTAAAATACAAGTATAGTTTATTAGGTTTAACGTCCACCGACAGTATTTAAGTCTTTTGGAGACAATGTCTACTTGAGACAAATGTAGTGTTGTCACACTGACAGTATCACGTCGTAGACAGTTGGCATGATACCAACCCAGTCACATTATCCGGACACCGGGCCATCAGTCCTAGAACTACCCTTATTAAGCTGAGCGCCAACCAAGGGGAGCTATACCATACCTATGTTTACGAATTTGGTAAATACAAGAATTGAATAATTGATATAACGTTTTTAAACAATAACAGATCATGTGTTATCTCGTTTGATTTGGTATTTCCGGGTATTCCTATTCCTTCCGTGACACCGACTTTTTTAACGATTATTTTTTACATATTTCGTTCTTTCCTTAATGTCAATCAGTTGATATTTTCTGATTTCTCAACTAATTCAAACAAGATAAAATAATTTAAAAAAAAACAGCACCACATAAATTGATTGAAATCTGAAAAAGAAATGAGCCGACGGTCAAAAAATGCGCGAAATTTATGTGTTACATCCATATTTGGAAAGCATGTGCACGTGTGTGAATACTTTAACAACACGCTGACGTAACACTTATATGGCGCCATCTTTAATATAGCAGCATAACGTATGTAATAGTGCGGGGCAAACTCTAAGTTAGTCAGTGTTAATTAAGTATAGGTTAGTGTATTTTTTAGTAAGCATTACTGAAATTAAATCGGTCAGGCACGGCAAAGCCGCGCGACCGATTTAATGGACTAGTCACTTAATGCTTACTAAATAACACTAACCTACTTATTGGTTGAAATTATGTTTTGAAACTTAACGTAGTCAGTCACACATTCCTAATAAAGTATTAACTTTTGAGACTCCGCCTATCAACCTGCCTCTGTTGTGAATCACATCACGTGACATGTAACATGTTATGTCAAAGGTCAATGCGTCGCTCTAGCTGTGTATATCTGTGTAGATCTACGCTCCAAATGAGCATTGAACCGGAAGCCGACTTTGATCTCTTCGGCAAAAAAGTGGTGATTGAAATTTGAATAAAAGATACTGTTTAGAAAGGTTCATATATCTGCACCTATATATGTTGTGTTTTGGACATTATTATTTTTTTTTTTTTATTTAAGTAACCCTTGTTTGTAAGTTGTTGTTTTTTTTTCTCTTCTCATTATTTATATACATTTTTCAATTTGAATTTATTTAATCGGATATTTACTTAATCGCTTTGTTTAGTAATTAGTTATATATTGCCCATTCTGTGTTAACATGTGTAGACATTGAAATAACACAGGTGTCTTTAAAGCGATGACTGATACTAATGTTGTTAGAATTGCGGTCAAACCCTCTTGCTTATTTTTTAAATCTTCAATGTTGTATCATCATTACTTAGGCAATAATAATGTTTAAACTAAACTAAGCGGAAGGGTAGAGTTCTTGTTGTTATTTTGGATTAATCAGAATCCTGTGAGTAAATTGTTTGTTCTCTATGGTTACTGTGTATATTTTTTGTCGATGTTAAGCGTTCAATCAAAAATCCTGTAACAGTTACCATGCGTGGACTAAGACCACAATTTAAATTTACTATATGTTCTAATAAGCATATATACAAAAGACAATTTCTGTAAGGGGCATTGGCATCCAAACTTACCTCATTAGAATAGGATTATTCAAAAGAAATAAATTTTGTACATTTTAAAATGGAGTCACCCGACTACTTTTTGACCCATTTAAGGCCAAATAACATGCGTATGAATTTAGTGACCCGGGCGGCCTTTTTCGCCAATTTTCTAAAAAATTCCCCCCCCCCGGGAGCTAAAATTAATAGTTGTGCAATAAGGGCCCCCAAAATTGGGCATTTTTGACTATTTTTAAATGTTCTATAGAAAATTAACCTTTAATTTCATGTCTTTAAGTCAAAATCTCACCTTAATTCAGCTTAAATAGGGTCACTTTTTTTTCTGTGTGGATAAAAGGTGGGGGGTTTCCCATTGGTCAAGCAAAAAGACGGGGAAAAACCGTGGCTAATTTTTACTTTAATGGGATTTTTGATTGGGTTAAATAATAAAATAAAAATATAAAAAAATTGTTTAATTTTCAAATTAGAATTTTTTAAACACTAAAACACATAAATAATCTGCTTATCTGACTTTGTGTGATTTTTGTGGTAAAAATTTTGAGAATGTGAAATTTTTTTTACATTTGGGGGAAATTTAGCCCCAATATGGGGGTCACCAGGGTTGGGCAGTCTGCAGCTCAAGTTTCGGGGGTTCAACCTTTTTCTTTGTTGGTGATTTTAAAAAGACTTGGAGGGAAACTTCAAACCCGGGGGTTAGCTTATTGCCAATGAGATTTGGGGAAAGAAAGCTTGGGCATAGACCTTATAATTTTGGGTTTCTTTTGGAAAAAATTTTAAAAGTCTTGCCCTTAAAAAGACAAGAAAAAAATGGAGAGTCACGAGGATTTTGGCCCCCAAATTTTCAAGTAGCTCTTCAAGACTTTGGTGGGTTTTTTCTGTTTTTTGTCGCGGCCTTTAAAAAAATGGCTAATAACAACAAAATTTTTTGGGGGGAAAAAAAAAAAATATCACTTGATAAACACTTTTTAAAAGGGTAATTTGGCTCGACTACTGTCTGGAATGGACAGGTACCCGGGATAGGTATGGGTATGGCTTGAAGAAAGTTAATTTTGGCCATCTGGAGACACCAGCCGGGAAGGTGCAAAATAGAATTGAGGGATTTTGGCCCTGGGGTGCTAAAATGGGGGGTTTCCCCAAGGCTGTCGGCTGATGGGAGGCATTGGAAGTTAGCCATTTGTGCCACAAAAAGGGCCCCCGTGGCGGGACTCCCATTTAGTGCTCGGGGGTCCTCCACTAATATGGCCAGGATTCATTGCACATCTTTGGTTGTTGCAGTGAAGGCATCCCCGCCGGGTTCTTCTTGATCTGTTCGGGTACGTGCATAAATATGATCCTCCGCGGGGCCCACAGCAAATAACCCTGTCGGGGGGGCCCTTTGTCTTGCTGCTTTAGGTTTCTGAAGTTTTAACAGGCCCCCGAAAAAAATCTTTTTTTTTTCTCTGTGCTTTTCTGTATTCTGAATAATTTGGTTTTCCCTTTTCCTTTCGCTTTATCTTTTTTTCCCCGGGATTGTTCACGCTTCTTCTTATTTTCAGAGTACAGCTGTGCACCCCTTAAGAATTGCCCACCCGCCCCCCCTTTCCAGAAAATTGGGAAACCCCCGGCAGCAGCACAATTTTGCGCGTGAGAAAACCCATTCCATTTTTCACAAAATGGATAGCGCTGTGAGCCCGGCCTTGAAAATTGGGGAGAAAGTGCATTTTGGGTAAGGAATTTTTAAAGGGGCTCTTTTGTTGTTTCAACTTTTTGCAATTTAAAGGTTAAGTGGGGTCTTCTGCAGCATGTCATCGCCAAGTCGTACCCAATGCAGTCAGCTAGAGTTTTTCGTTGTCCTTAATGTTAAGATTTTTTTTAAAATTTCCCTGGTAAGGAAAGCATTTTTTTAAAATATCCAGTTCCCCCTTGTTTTCCCCTTTACAAACACTGGAAGGGGCCCCTTACCCCTATGGGGTCACCACATAACCCCATTTAATAGCTGCAACACAGGGGAGTTATCCGGGGGGGAAAATTTTTTAAAAAGTCTCCCTTTTCAGACGAAAGAATGGGCTGTGGGGGCCCCCCATGACAGGGGGCATCAGGTAACAGAAAATTTTTTTTTTTGGGGGAAACCCGGGAAGCTTGAGTGGGGGCCAGGAAATCTTTTTAAAAAAAGCGATCACTGTTTTTCATAAATTTAGGGTGGCTTTGCGATAAGTGGCGAGTGTAATCTGGTGCTGTGGTTTTGTATTACTGTGCCCAGAATTAAACAGCTTTCTGAGTCTGTTGGCCGCAGTATCTGATCTGTCCAAAGTTTGCGGACCTCCCGGCCATTTCTTTTAGGGCTTTAAAATGGGTTCTGCCCATGTTTTTTCATCCCCTATGCAGGTTTCCCTTTCTAGCGTTGCGAGCAGGTGCCAGGGGCTTTAAAATCACATGGTTTATCTTCCCGACAATTTAAATCCATGTTTAGAGCCCAGCTTGTTACTGTTTCAAGTGGGTATAATTTGCTTTTTGCTTTGGGTTTTATTCCCCAGTACTGTGGGATTTACACTTTAGGTTTTCCCCCCTGGGAAAAGGGGGGTTTTTCCCCACACCCGAATTCAGATTTTTTTATTGTATTGTCCATTTGCTTGGACCCAAATTTTTCATGTTTTTGGCCTGTTCGTAAACTATTAATTTTCTTCAGCTGCTTTTCCCCCGAGCCCGATATCACATTTGTTAGCATTTTCAATGATTTTACTAAAAATTTTTTTAGCACATCTTTGGGAAAACCCTGCCTTTTTGGGGGGGGAATATTTTTGCTTTTCAAAATAGGGTTTTACTATACTGCGGGGGCCCCCCGGAGGTTTGGGTTAGGCCGGGCACTTAACCCGACATTTGCTGTGGCAGCTTTTTTTCCACGATTTTTAGAGTTGAAAACCCCCCCATACAGTTTAAACATAGGTGATACATAAGGGAAAATTTTTTACAGATCACTCTCTCCCCCCCAGCAAGAGCCCCATTTCTCCCTTTTTCTGTAATCAAAGCCCAAATTTCCCCACAGAAACCTGTTGCGGTTTTCTCTGTGCTGTTTAACCACAGTGTTGACCCTGCCCACAGTTTCCCTGTATGCAGAAGTCTGTACCCCCCCATTTTTAATGACTGAAAAAAAAAGAGAAAAAAAAACCATCACTGCATGTGTATATGCTATTTTTCCCCCCCTTTAAAAGGGCCAAATTTTATTTTTTTACAAAAACAAAATGAATACATGGTTGAATAGCACAATGCTGTATGAAGAATATACGGGGTGGAGCAGTTGTCTCCCTTGGGAAATGTAACACCCCGGAAATTTTTAAAGTTTTAAAAAGACTGGGGCCCACCTTGATAGCTTAAATGCAGTGAAATAAAAATTAAAAAAATAATATTCAAAAAAATTTTGGGTTTTTTTCTGATAAAAAAAAAAAATTGAAAAACAGTCAAAAAAACCGTTTTACTGGGGGTTAAATTTTGGCTAAAATCACTGAAAAAATGGGATAAAATTGAATAAAAAGCTTTTTTTTCTAACAATTATTGAATAAAATGGATTTCCATATTTATTATTTACTTATTTCTGATGCAAGGCAAGTAATGAAAAGTGTTTACCTAGTCTTTCTTCTCATTAGGCCTTTTCTCAAAGTCTTCAGTCCCCGTCGGCTTTCGGCTTCTCAAAGTTTGCTGAAGGAGCCTGTGTTAACCCGATTCGCTCATGCGCAGTGCCAGTGGTTGAACCCGGGTCTTGGTCTACCAGGTCTGCCTCCTCTGGGGTTGGTCTGCGTAACTGCACACAAATATTGGCCCCCTTCTCAGATTGGGGTTTATTACACACCTTAGTTGGGATAAATTTGTGTCCCCTTTTTGGGAAAAATCCCGCACGACCTTTCTAGATCCTTTCATTTTTTTATATAAAAACACCTCTTTTTAAAAGTACAAAATTCCCTTGTGCTATGGGTAACACAATGCTTCGGGGAGACAGGGTCTGTATCTCTTTTATTTACTGCCTTTTCCATCATCACCCCCCCTCCTATCTGACCTGGAGGTCATTTTCTGTCTCTGAGCCATACCCCTTGTTTTAATAGTAATTAACTCTGAGTGTTGGTGAACAAAATCCTGCAAGACTATAATTGCTGTGTATATGTTAAGCACAGGGATAATTTACAGTTAAAACAAAAATAATAAATAATGTGGGAAAAAAGCCATGAAAACTTGTTGGGGGGGACGGGGGATCTGGTTTTCTGGCTACATTTTTTACTGGCTGCATTTTTTTATTTTTCAGTTTTTTAGTTAACAGTTTGCATTTATCTATGGTATTTTAATAAAGGGAGGGGGGAAAAAAAGGAGTTATTAACATTTATCTGACTTAACTATGTTTTTGCTTTTTGATGTATAAAATGACTAGAAAAGGGCACACTGTCTGTGTTAGGAATCAAACTTAAATTCTGTAAAAAAAAATCAAAGCAAAATTAAAAAAATCTCTTCATGGCGTTGTTCGAAAAACATGGGTTTTTTTTGAATATATTTTGGGGTTTAAAAGGGAAAAAAAAGTCTTTAAGTCTGTCTTTAGGTCAAGACAAAAAATAGGTCGGGGCTTCCCATTGGTCAAGCAAAAAAGTACAGGAATCCGTGGCTAATGTTTACATAATGGGATTTTGATTGGGTTATTAATAAAATAAAAATATAAATATTTTTTTAATTTTCAAAAATTTGAAAATTCTTAACACTAAAACACATAAATAATCTGCTATCTGACATTGTGTGTTTTTGTGAGTACAAATTGAGAAAAGTGCAATTTTTTTACATTGGGGAAATTTAGTCCCAATATGGGGTCACCATGTTTGGCACTGCAGCCAAGATTTCGGTGGTCAACCTATACTTTGTTGGTGATTTTTAGAAAGCACTTGGATGGAACTTTCAAATCAGGGGTAGCTTAATGCTCAAAGAGATTTAGGGAAAGTAGCTAAAAGCATAGACCTTATAATGTGGGTCAAAGGAAAACTATTTAGTAGTCTCTGACCTTAGGAACATCCGTAACCAAGGGCGGGTTTAATTGTGGTCTTAGTCTATTTTGGTGAACATATAAAGCTCCGTTTTCTCGACACATCTTGACGCACATGCGCAGGGGAAGGTTTTTTGAAGCTGGTTTTAAATTGATCAGTTGATTAGGGGAATAGTATTTAAGTGACAAGTTAAAGCCGATTAAAGAATTAAATGGAGACAAAATTTTGAAAAAATGGAATGATTTCATTGGACAAAATATAATTTCAAACACTAAGAGAAAATTTTAACAGTTAAAACCGTCACTCGTTACGCTCCTTCTGGCTTCTTAACTGTTAAATTCTCTCTTAATAAAACTAACTATAACGAATACAGTCGTCTCCATCGTATGTACAAGCATTATTGAAAATTAACTCACGAGGCTACACGCGTCGACGAATTTTATTGCATGGTAGCATTTACGGTTTATTCCCGCGACTGTACACAAAATTTAAAAAAAAAAAGAATTTTGTTATGCAGAATTAATGGGTTTTAAGTTTAATTGCTTTATTTAAAAACCTATAAAACAGACCAAATATGCTACAATTGAATTTTTGGGGATTTTCAGGACATTTATTTTGGTACCTAGAATGCAAAAACTTGGAATCCCTCAGCCCCTAAACCCGCTGTGGTTCGAATTCCGGTAGGACTTAAAGGATTTTTCATGTGAGGAAGCCTTTCCCGCTGGCTTGCGGTAGGGCGGGGTTTATATCCGCGTATCTCTGTGTACTCGGGGTCTTCCTCCGCCTGTAAAATTTCTGGACGCCTATAAAATTGAAATACTAAACACAGCGACGGTAAACACCAATACAACAACAACACAACAACAACAATTTAAAATTTGGGCAAGTTATAAGAAAGCGATATCAAAATAAAGATTTATTTATTTTCGACATATGGGTTACTTCACAAAGTTCATGCAGAGAATTCCATACGAAAAAAAAAAAAAGTAAAAGGTAGGAAATATAATATTATTCTTTCTAACGTTTTTTATGCTTTCTCAATACTTTTTAAGAAGATGAAAATGAAAAAAAAAAGATTTAAAGCTATTTTTTTAACAAATCGAAGTATATATTTAAGAAATGATGAAATTTTCATATTTAAAACATACATTTATTGCATCATTATTCCATTTTCTTTGTATTAACTTATATATTAATACCTTTGAAAAAAGAAAACGGAAAACCGCTTCGTTGTATCTTAAACAAACGACTTCTAGTTTATTATGTTTTAGCCCGATGCAGCATCATGCTCAACAATTAAATGCCGACCCAGCAGATGCTTATTGAACAAGCATGTGCTCATTGAACAATTCTGCCGACCCAGCCCATGCCATTTCACTGAGCATGTTAACATATTTCTGTCGAAAGATCGAGGTTTTAGGAATGTAATCAATGGGAACAAGCTGACCTCTTTTTCCGGAGGATAATTTCGATTTTATGTGGGAAAAATCAAAATTTACAGTATTCACAGTTGTTTAGTGACCTTAAAGTTTAGACTGGAAATTCTGGTGAAGACAAAATAGGAAACGGCCGAAAAAAAATTAAATGTGATACCAAAAAGAGCAAAATTAAGATTTTTTTCTTCAAAACAAAGTTGGCTAAAAACACTTTGTCGGAATTTTTCTGAAGGTTTGTGCATGATGCTCTCTAGAATTTTTTTTTGTTTAAAATT
>CM037782.1:3148325-3198325 GCA_021229015.1 Solen grandis | reverse complement strand
TTGGTGGTTCCAGAAGTTCCAGGCTGTGGTTCAGACTTCCTCTTTTGCATCTTCGACGTCTTCTTAGTGTTGGCATTCACATGCTCCTTAATCAGATCTACTGTTGCTTCTTCAGTGATGGCCTTGCCGCTGACAACAGTGCTGAGGTACCGTCGCTTCCTTATAGCTGGTTTCTTGACTATTATTTTTGCTGTTTTTATGGTGAAGAACTGAGATGTTTCTTTTGGTGATGGCACTATATGGTTGTCTTCAGACTTTTGAAATGTCTCTTGCTGAAGGGCTTCAGATGGTTTGAAGTTTGAAGGGTCTACAACATTGGGATTGAATGGGAATATACCAGTTTTACGAAATGATGACTGTAAATTGCTTGATGACATTGCCTTGGAGTACGCAGAGCATCCAAGTGAACACACATTATAACGTGTGATGCTTTGTCCACAGTTATCTCGCATAAACTTGTGACTCACAGTGTTGTATATCCGCTCGAACGGCCCGAAACACCCAACATCCAGAGGCTGAAGTACGTGGCTAGTATGTGCAGGTAGGATGAACAATATAATGTTGTGTGCCTTTGCCCAGTCGATCAGACCTAGATTAATATGTGACCTATGGCCATCATAAAGCACTAACACAGGATTGTCATGTGAACGTTCAGGTAAGTATTTTGTAAGATGATGTTCAATGTACCTACGAAACACAACACTATTGCTCCATCCTGACTCAGTGACATCTCCAGCACATCCACCATCCAACAGCTCCTGTCTCATCCTTATCCCAGGAAACACGAAAAAGGGTGGTACACTACAGCCTAGTGCATTACCACAACCTATCACAGTAACAAGTGACCTTGATCCAGAGGTAACTGCTGGAGGTTTCATGTTACAACATGTAACAACTGCTGGTGGGGAGTGTGATGTTGATAGCCCCTTTTCGTCCACATTATAAATGCGTTCTGGCCTGTCCTTTAGGTTGTACTTATCTAGGATAGAACCAAGTTCACGGTAGTAACTTGAAATGCAATCAACAGTGATTGCCTTGGCTCGTTGAATTTCCAGGCCACGGGGTTTAAGTACTTTCAGTTCTGGCCATCGTGACATAAATCCACGAAACCACCTCATGGAAAGAGGATGATCAGCATCCCTTTTACCAAGACATGTGGCATATTCTGATGCAATGTCCACAGCTTCTGATCGGCTATAGCCATATCCACATACTGACATGAACTTCATATGCTCCACAAAATGGGCTTCCTCCTCTTGTGAAAACAAAGGAGCTGGGCCAGAATGGGTTGCTTCAGGATCTACTCTGCCAGAAAGTTTATGTCTTAAAGACGCCTCTGGTAAGCCAAACTCTCTTGCGGTGGTCTTGATTGGAGCCCCCGTTTGCCTGACTTTCAGCAATGCAGTAGTCATTGAAGTCGGGGAGTAGCACCTATACTTCCTCTGTGGAACCTACAAATAATTAAAAAAAAAATTATTGAGTTATCTCAACACTATTACAAAACAGCAAGATATGAAGATTCAATTAAATTTCAATTAATAACGGATAGTTGAAAAGTATATAACGGGTGCAGCTTACTATAGAGTGATTATATCTCAAGAAGGATTATTCATGCATATGAATGTCACGTGACCTGAAATGAAAACGATTGGGTGTAGCAGACGAATAGTAAATTTTTTCCCACGCTATTTTTTGCAAAGATACTGGCTTATAAAGTGGTAGCTTTTTTTGCATTAGTAAAAAACACATAAAATCTAATTATTTAAATCAAAATTGTATATTCTTACCCTTGTATCTCGAACTTTCCACATTTTACAGCAAGCGAAAGGTTTCCTATAGTATAGTTGTAGTAATGACGTCAGCGGAAGTCGCGTGTGGAATAAATAAAGCAAAACAAAAATGGCGTCGAAATAGGTCAGCGTCATTTTAGGGCTCCCGACGAAACACTCTATGTTTTTAGTTCTGTGAAATCATTAATATTCGCTGTACACTATTTTTTGTCGATTTCGTTGAAGGCTTTATTCACGAATATTAATCCGCACGAAAACTTGTCTCTTGTATAGACCTCACGCTTTCTAGAACATAGGTCCACGAATAAATGTACCCACGAAATACCTATAACCCTAGGGACATAATAAACGAAATTTAATGTCAATGAAAATTAATGATTTTGCAGTACGTCAATAATATGTGATGTTATGGCAATACGTATATGTACCTGTGCTTACATCGATGGGCAGACCGTGAAACTGTCACATCTCCTTCTATTTCCAATACATTAAAAATAGATTCATGGTCAGCCCTCGAATTTAGAATTAGAATTCCTACTAGGTGACAAGGTACATAAACCATAGGAAACAGTTAAATGTTTGCTTATTAAATGTAATAGTAAATTACGTTTCAGCTAAGAGGTGCTGAGTTTAGTATCACTTTCGGAACCCACGATCGCTCCTTACACATTGCTTCTTTATTTGATTAGCAAAACTTCGTAGTCATGAATTATCCATCAGGCATTTCATTGGATCCGTAGCGAAGACAGCATGGATCATTTAACCAATGAAACTGCGCAATGCATATAATCGTTAGGACTTTGAAAGTCAGCCTTTGCTTTTGTAACTGCAATGATACTACGCGTGGTTTCATTGGTCAGTAAGTAGCTGATCCATGAAAACGAAGCTTTGCCTGTTGAAAATCCCACGGAGGGTTTGTTTCTAAATAAAAATTGAAAGTCTATTATTACTATCAAAATAAGATATCATAAAAATGACCGGCCGGTGCATACTCAGGTCGCTAAAATGTTATTTGTTTATCTCCCTTGTTTGGCGCTATGCTTAATGATAGTCGTATGGATGATTGGCCCGGTGTAACGATAATGGGACAATGTGTCGCTGTGAGACTGTACAATATATGTCTCATGTAGATAATATCCAAAAATGAATTAAATATTGTCGTTGGGACGTTAAACCTAATCAAACATACACATAAACATATACATGTACATGTACTTGTGTTTAGTGGTGACCTATTTTTCAGATCGGTGTTGGGATCATTTAACTAAGGTGCATGTGACGATGATAGTTGACGATATTGTTATTCGTCAAAGTTTTATACTTTTTGTCTTTTTCATAAAAGTGACAATATTTAAACAGTACAATGACCTCAATAGATAAGTTTTCTCCGAGGAATGTGTAGATAAGTGTTGGTATGTCAACATTAGATTATTTGAATGTCTGAACATTACTGAGCAATTGTAAACTATCAAATAATATTACCTGTATATGCCACCATACCAAACTGGATAAAACTACGAAATGAGAGTCATCATTTTCACAACAAGTATGGCCTTTCTGTCAGGTAAGATTTTTCTCGTCTTCATTTAAACCTTCAGACATGCGATTGGCCATTATGTAATAGTATTCATAACCATGTTGAGTGGGGCTGTGGGGAGGCCCGCATCAGTGTAGAGGGTTCAGACTCAGTGGTCCATGAGCCCTTCAGCTAGCAGATAGCTGAAGACCCTCTCCCCATCCTCTTTTTCTTCTTCTTTTATTGTAATTGCTAGCAATCATTTTATGATTATTATAGCCATATTTAAGATCTTACGATAAAGGATTTCCCACGTCTGGGTCTTTTTGTTTTGCTTTTGTGCTGAAGAGACAGCATCAGAAGAGACAGTAGTTGGATACAAGGGAGTCCGGGTGCCCCTTGGTTCTTTTACGTGTCCGGTGTATAGCACCGATACACGGGAGACAAGTACCATGGTAGAAGCAGAGTTCTCCTCCCATAACACAATTAAATTAATTTTTGATGTTATAGAGTTTAATCAAAGTAGTCGATGATTCCCGATCTCAATAGAATCTCTGATGATGACGTTAGAAGTCACATAACAAGTGCTCTGCCATTTCAAATATTACACCACTTGTATACGGTGGACAAAAACACACTCAAGTAACTTCCAGGAATAATTAAAAAAGACATATGGTATTTCTTAAAATCTTCCAATGCTGATTGCATGTGTAATGAAGGCCTTTTAACAAATTACTAAGTACAGGCTCATTTTGTCGCATATGCCAACAGAGCAACCCAAGATCGGAAGCTCGCTTGCTCCAGGAGCTGTCTGATCAGGGTCTACTTTGTTTGCTCGTACAGTTTTGTATTTAAGATTCTACACAGCCTGCATGCCAAAGTATAATCCATTTTTATTTGCATTTACCGTTTCGGATTCATTCAATTAATATTCATAACTTTCTAAATCGGTCTATGAATATTCATGAGATAACGATGTATAAATGTGATACTTTGCAGGGATTGTGTCCCCCTTCCTACTGAACAATGGTATGGACCTGCGGAGGTGTCCGCCACAACTGCAGAGAACCAACCATTTGTTTTCTTATCGAAATTATTGCTACCAGATCGTCACGAACAATGAAGAATACTGGAATAATGCCAGGTTTGTAGTGAGATGTATTGAGAATACTGGGATAATGCCGTGGGGTTTGTAGTGAGATCCATTGAGAATACTGGAATAATGCCAGGTTTGTAGTGAGATGTATTGAGAATACTGGGATAATGCCAGGTTTGTAGTGAGATCTATTGAGAATACTGGGATACTGCTGGATTTGTAGTGAGATCTATTGAGAATACTGGGATACTGCTGGGTTTGTAGTGAGATGTATTGAGAATACTGGGATAATGCCAGGTTTGTAGTGAGATCTATTGAGAATACTGGAATAATGCCAGGTTTGTAGTGAGATGTATTGAGAATACTGGGATACTGCTGGGTTTGTAGTGAGATCTATTGAGAATACTGGGATAATGCTGGTTTGTAGTGAGATCTATTGAGAATACTGGGATACTGCTGGGTTTGTAGTGAGATCTATTGAGAATACTGGAATAATGCCAGGTTTGTAGTGAGATCTATTGAGAATACTGGGATACTGCTGGGTTTGTAGTGAGATCTATTGAGAATACTGGAATAATGCCACGGGGTTTGTAGTGAGATCTGTTGTGGATACTGGGATAATGCAAGGTTTTTGGTGAAATGTATTGAGAATATTGGGATAATGCCAAGTATGTAGTGAGATCAATTGAGAATACTGGGATAATGCCAGGTTTGTAGTGAGATCTATTGAGAATACTGGGATAATGAAAGGTTTGTAGTGAGATCTATTTTAAGAAATTTGAAATCTAATTTACTGGCTTGGGTGAAATCATCGTCGGAACACACGCTCTTTCAGTATGATTTGCTACTTAATCGACCGTGGGTTATTTGATTTACAAAACTACATACTTAAGCATTTAGTTTGATCCGTGGCGAAGACAGCACAGCGAAAGCAGAGCTCATTTGACCGATGAAACAGCGCAAATACATATACAGTCGACTCTCGAAAGTTAGAATCCGGATTTTCGGAACACCACATGTTTTTCGAACACGTTTCTTGGTCCCGGCAGAATTCCTATATAAATTCATATGTTCGGGTACTGATAATCAGAACCGTGATAATTGGAATTTAACAAATCTGAGGTCCCAGTACAATTAAATCAACGTAATTTATACCTGTAAATTCGAATTCCTAATCGCACCCCGAATTAACACCTCCGACGAATGTGTGAATAGTAAACAAAGACATATGTGTAAGTGTGTTTGTTGCGACGCGTGTTAATTGATTGACAACTGGTTCATGTTAGTTCCGCGTTCTAAATGTACTGTATTTCTACATTATAATTTTTTGTTGTCTTAACTGTCTCGTGAAACAAATTAATGAATCAAGTTTTTTATGTTTTTTTTATTAATGCCTTTTAAGGCACAACCCTTCCCTGTCGTTCTAGTAGTTCCGTATTTTTTTCCATTATAGAGACGATAACAATATTGATTCATTATGTGTTCGTCATTGGTGTATCCTATCCCACGCAATCGGCATGCATAATGTGTATACACAAGACGTACATGGAACATTAAACACGTAAAATTTCATTTTTTATTTTCATTTTTTTAGCAATATAATTGCAGATATATTTCACAAGTACATGTTAGTACGTGTGGCCAGTTTGTTTTTAAATGCATATACAAATGAAATTGCCAACAAACCGGCGATAAATGTTATGGTGCATGTCAAACATTCTTGTTTCTGTTTACTTTGGAAAATTCGCACTACCGATATTTCGAACAATTCTTTTGTCCCCGAGGGTGT
This sequence comes from Solen grandis, assembly GCA_021229015.1. Classification (NCBI taxonomy): domain Eukaryota; kingdom Metazoa; phylum Mollusca; class Bivalvia; order Adapedonta; family Solenidae; genus Solen; species Solen grandis. The sequence continues at coordinate 3,192,134 of CM037782.1, read as the reverse complement.
TCGAACTTTCGAGAGCCGACTGTAGTTGTTCAGATTTTTAAAGATTTCAATGAACAGTATTCAAAATACTACGCATTGGTTCATTGGTTAGCAGGTAGCTGATTAAAATTCATGAAAATTGAATATTCGCTAGTTGAAAATCCCACGGGATATACAGTAGTGATAACGGAATACGTACCGTGGCTTCCGATGATGTGGTTTAACGACCTATCGATAGTATTTCAGTCACCTGGGAACTTTTTAGAAGCGAAAGCTTCTAAAGTGAGACACTAGAATTTTTACTTACAATCACATTACCGCTTCCTATCCATACATTCGCGTTGAAAAATAGTACCACTGGTTGAATAAGTCAACATGCAGTTTTTATAAAAGTTGGATATATTGCAGGATTCTGTTGATTTTGAAAGCAGTGGGTATAATTAAATTTGGGAAAAACCTGTAAAAAAAATAATGGTACATAAATTTACTACGTTACGTAAACAATGTGTTATTTTTGAATTTGAGCTTAGCAATTGTCAAGTGTTTCAGTTTAAAAGAGATCGCCATGGTATTTCTTTTCTTATAAATATGCAACCGTATATGAAGAACGTTTGGTTTAGTTCTTTCGGTAAATTTGTGGAACTGTGTAATGCTGTTGTGGTACAGTTAATTCAGTTAATTACCTATTAATTACCTTATTAGCATGGTTGTGTAATTAGCTCAGTCGGTAAGAGCGTCGTCGTAAAATAATGTTCTATGTACAGCGATGTCTCGTCGTAGACAAATGGGATAGTACACAATCACATTATTATGAAACTGAGCCAATCAGTCTCGAAAAATACTGTAGTACGACCTCAAGCTTATAACTCAAACATCTGCTCAACTATGAGTTTAAGAATAAGTATAAAACAATGTATGTGTTCTTTAAAATATATAACGAATGAAAATATGCTATGGCTCAAGCCTAGGCTATACGAAGTGTTCTTAAACATTACCTCGTCAACATTGAGAACTAGGTTTAACCCTTTCCCTCATATAGACTCATTTTGACGCACTCCATAGGTACCACATAAAGCCTGATCTGCAGAAAACCACAGTTAAGCCTTACCAAATTTAATTAAAAAATCCTCATTTCCAGACCACTGAGGAGCAGCGAACAGCATAAAACCTGATCAGCCTGCGAGTTACTCGCAGGCTGATCTGGTTTTATGCTGTTCGCATAGGTCTTTTCATGGTTTCCTCTATGAGGGAAAAGGGTTAACTTTACTGAGAAATGTACTGAGAAGACGTTGTGAACATAGCACGTCGATCAAACAACTGAGAATGATTAGCGTATATATATAGTTACTTAGTTTGTGTTTTTGAGCACGACTTTTATCGTCGGGCCTGGGGCCTTATACATCTATCTCTTGTTTCTATAATTTAAATTCAGGTTTTAATATTCAAAAATTATTTTCTTTCTGGTTATTATTACAGTTATATTATAGATTTTGGAAATTAATTTACTTAGAAAATTTGCACCTTTTGAGTCTGAGTCCAATGTATGGACCTAAGAAATTGGTGATTTGGGCCTTAGGAACTGAGCGCCAAGCAATCGAAACGGTTCGTCTCGATTAGGGATCAAACCCACGAAATCACGGTTATAGGGCAGACATTTTAAGTACTCTGCCGCCGTGAACGGTAAATTTTATACTGGATTTGATCAATTAACTGTATAAAATCATATACATGTATGCTACTGTGGAAACCCTATTAATGGGGGAATGTAAGCTTCACAGATTGATTAGTCGTTCTTTATGTAGTTTTCGCCCAAAGGGCTTCATAAAAAAATCAAGGCAATTTTGTGGGCATATGTATTCGTGGGTTTATGTATTAGTAACTGTGAGGTCTGCTAAATGAACAATTTTCGGGGGGGGGGGGCTAATATTCGCGTGTAAAAAAAATCTCAAAATCTACGAAAGAAATCCGCTAAAGAAATTGATAGTGTTATTTTAATCATCTTCTTCTTACTACTAGTGTACTAGTGTATGTAGTTTCATCATTTGGTTCAATCTACAATAAATCGATCTTAGGTTGCAACCAAGTGTATTTCTGATGCTTCAAAATCATTATTTTTCGAGGTGGACCAATTTTCATCGATTTCGTTGATGGTTTTATTAGATAATATCAATCCATCAATCCCATAAAAAATATTGATGCATTTAGAGGACTTCGGTTTTTACAAGAGCACGAAACCACAAATATACAAGCACGAAATATCTTAATGCGGATTAAACGAAATTACATATGAACAAAAAAGATGAAATTTCACAAATTAGCATTATTTAGTCCTGCGCATGCGTACTATTTGTACATTCCAGGGATGACTGTGTAAAGCGAGGCGGCGACCTCGTGGTGATACCTGATTCAGACACTCAGAATTTCCTGATGTACGCCTTGAAGTCCATTAATTACAATCGTGATGGACTTTGGATCGGTCTCAATGACAGAGACGAAGAGCTACACTGGAAGTGGTCCTCAGGTCTCTCCATTTACATTCATTAACCCTTTCCCTCATAGAGGAAACCATGAAAAGACCTATGCGAACAGCATAAAACCAGATCAGCCTGCGAGTAACTCGCAGGCTGATCAGGTTTTATGCTGTTCGCTGCTCCTCAGTGGTCTTGAAATGAGGACTTTATAATTAAATTTGGTAAGGTTTAACTGTGGTTTTCTGCAGATCAGGCTTTATGTGGTACCTAATGAGTGCGTCAAAATGAGTCTATATGAGGGAAAGGGTTAAAATTGTATTGAATGACCACTGCACTCTAAGAAAAATCTTGTCTGCCTGGTCGGGTGCTGTGGTCCAGTAGATATGTTCTTTGCCTACAAATCTTAAGGCTGCTAGGTTGAGCCTCAATCGTGCAGTTTTTGGTTAAAAAGTAAAAAGAAATTAAAACAAAAATACAAATAGAAGAGATAATTCCTGATAGTTCGATTTATGTTTAAATCCATAGATCCTTTTTTTTTTTTTTTTTTTAAAAAAATAAAGAGAGAAAAAGAAATGGTTTCATTTACAAACATTTCTTTTTTAAGAAAATCTTTCAACAGATACTTTTCATCGAGTTCACTTAGGAACTACTAACCTGTTTCTATGATAACACTGACAGGCTGTGTTCTCTCTTGACGAATTGAATGATAATGATTTCAATGCGATTGATTTCTTTAACGCAACATCTGTTCAAACGATGTGATTCGATTATGACTGTTATAGATGCCCTTATTTACCAGTCAACCCTTTAAGCGTAATAGCACTGACATTGTTTCACCTTTCATCCGAAAATGCGAGTATCCGAAATACATTACAAGAAAAACTTATTTTGTTACTTCCCTTTTAATGCCCAAAACATTGCGATAGTAGCTGAAGTAAACGCCTTAAACGGCCTAAGTATGTCGTGGCCGAGGACCGATCCCACGGCGAATTATTCCTCCTTAATTAATGCTTTAATAAGTTGACTCTATCACTTTCAGGACAGAGAGTGACGTACACACACTTTAAATCGGGCGAGAACGTAGACAGTATATTCCACTACCCACAAGATTGTGTCCTGCTGGATTATGGCGAGGGTGGGGTGTGGTACGACACGTTTTGTGACACCTGGCCCGAGTATTTTGACTACATTTGCCAGTACAGTACGTATATACCTGAACTCACACCATTTATATTCCGGGGGTGGGGTGTCTTTCGTTGATATTTCATGAATGGTTTCATCAACGAATACAAATCCCATAATACCTGTTACTGTTTTCAAGAACATGCTCACGCCCATATAGATTTTCACAAATTGCCTATCTTAGAAATTCAACAAAATCAAGTTTTAACGAAAATTAATCATTTTACAATAAATTGCATTTTTTCCTTTACAAATATGAGGAAGTAACTCATATCAGTTTAACTATCATCCCTACTGTTTATCTACAGCTATTATTTACCAACAAATCTATCAGAGTTCCCATACTTTATCATATCACCTGATTATTATTATTATTATTATTATTTTATTATTATTATTATTATTATTATTATTATGCCCGTTTGTTATAATATACATACAGATATGTTCAAAAGTGCTTCCATAAAAAAGGGTATAGATAATAACAAGATAATAATCATGTATATACATTTGTACTGAAAAGTGTATCAAGATTACAAATTTAATATTAAATATGCATATAAGAGGTATACAGCACAGCACATAATAGATAAAAAGCACGTCATATGTAAGATGTGTTTCTTTGTTGGGTTTAACGTCCCACCGGCAGTATTTCAGTCATTTGGAGACGATGTCTACTTGAGACAGATATAGTGCTGCCACACTGCAGTATCACGCCGTAGACATGTGGCATGATACCACACCCAGTCACATTATCCTGACACCGGACCAACCAGTCCTGCAACTACCCTTATATCCTTACAAGGGAGCTATAACAGTACCATTTTATGACTTTGTATATAATATTTATAGCACAACATATATAAGGTATACAGCACAGCATATATAAGGTATACAACACAGCATATATAAGTTATACAACACAGGATATATAAGGTATACAACACAGCATATAGAAGTTATACAACACAGCATATATAAGTTATACAACACAGCATATATAAGTTATACAACACAGCATATATAAGTTATACAACACAGCATATATAAGTTATACAACACAACATGTATAAGGTATACAACACAGCATATATAAGGTATACAATACGCATATATAAGTTATACAACACAGCATATACAAGGTATACAACACAGCATATATAAGATACACAGCACAGCATATATAAGATATATAGTAAATCAAATATAAGGAATACAACATAGCATATATGAGGTATACAGCACAGCATATATAAGATTTACAGCACAGCATATATAAGATATACAGCATATATAGGTATACAGCACAGCATATATAAGGTATACAGCACAGTATATATAGGTATACAACAAAGTGTATATAAGATATATAGCATAGCATATATAAGATATAAAGTAGATCATACATACGGAACAGAAGGTACAGCACACTATGTAAAATATATAGAACAGCATTGAAAAGGATATATAGAACATCATATACAAGGTATTTTTTTATAAGGTATCATTCATTATGTTAAGAAATAGAAATGAATTTCTAATATTCTGAAACATGCACTTTTTTTTATAAACCTATACATGTAAAAGGAAATAATAAACATGTACATAAACATAAACTGAAGCTATAACAGTCCTATTTTTACGACTTTATATATAAGATATATAGTACAAAATATATAAGGTAAATAGCACAACATATATAAGACATATAGCACAATATATACAAAGTATATAGCACAGCATGTATAAGATATATTGCACAGCTTGCATGTTAAAAAATAGAAATGAAGTTCTAATATTCTAAAACATGCATTTTTTCATAAACCTATACATGTTAATGGTAATAATGTACATGTACATAAACATGAACTAAAATAAGATCATCGATATGTCTATTTCTAAAAAGCACCCAAAAAAGAAAATCGACCCATTCAAAATGAACACACACTGAGTCTATCAAAGCATGATTAAAATCATTTGAACGACCCAAAATGTCCCATATATTTTCAATATTATTTTCCGTTATAAATAATGAAATAATATTCTACAGAATCTAAATTAATCGTCCAAAAATAGACTTTATACGTAACCACATTTTTTTCATGAAATCGGTCTCATTCACAAAAGGTTATCGTTCCTGTTGCAAGCAAACCCCCAAGATATTTTGATAATAGACTTACTACTGGTTCCTATCATTTTTTAACAGGGAAGCACACATTTTGAATCGGACAACAATTCGGGGCTATATTTAGTAAATTTATATTTATAGATTTCCCTCTTATTTACTACACTGGAAAAAGAGTCCAAAATTTGTTTCCTCTCTTGACACTAAATGGTGACAATTTTCATGTTTATTTCAGTACGACTGCATTATGGAAGTCGAAATTGAATAAAAATGTGTTGAAAATCGATGCTGGCGATACCGTGTTTAAAAAACTGTAACGAAAAAAAGATAATACGGATGAAACAATTCGCAATCTCATGCGGATATATTTTGAACTATGACTTGCTGGAATTTCCAGCGATAGCCAACAATATATACATAAAAATATCATGATGACGTCACAATAACGAAACACCGCAGTGATACAGCATCTGATTAGCATGCGAAAGGTTGTAGGTTCTTAAGTTACATATAAATCAAATCTCAAATAAAAAGTTTGTTGTTTTAGATTACATACTCATATTATCTTATAAATTGTATGCTAGAGGAATGGGGAGAGGAAGAGTGGCGATATGTTTATTGTTACCAATCCATTGAGACAAATGATGGGTTTATCGTTTTTAACGACTGTATTCAAGCAAGGTAAAAGTGGGTTTATAACATTTATTTCAATGGCATCGCTTGTAAATATTAAATTTACTTTGATAAACATAAGAAATGCGACATCATCATATTAAAAACCCTGTTCTCTCAGCGCTATCAGCGCTTTGATTGCTAAACGGCTTCAGAGCTGATTTAAATAGAGGACTGTTAAAATCGTTGTGAACTTCACACCTGCTCAGAGTATACGTCACGAATGCATGTAAATAGGACAAGTGATTGTATATTCCCTTGTGGAACACCCGTTTTAAGAATTATTGAGGTTCATATTAAAAAGGGTTCTTGAAAAGCCAGCTTCATTAAATTATAACCGGAAGCAAAGTTCCCTAGTCAATTTTGAATTCAATGATTTAATTTTTATATGACGTCTCTTGACGTCACAGATTTTAGAAGGACGATATTAACTTTTTTTTAACAAAGACACTGTTTCACTGTCTTTTTAACTATGTATAGACTATTTCTTCTTAATTTTATTTGAAACTACCAATATATTTTTTAGATTTTCCCGATCGACGTAATAGTTGAATGTTCAGAATCAGTTTCAGACATGAATCTACAACAGAAATGCTAAACATGTTAATTTCTAAACACTTTCAGGAAAGATACCTTTTCCAACCACAACTACCACTACCTCAACCTCTACCACATCAACGACTACTACAACTACTACGACAACGACTACGACAACTACGACGCCAAAGCCGACAACGACGCCAAAGCCGACAACGACGCCAAAACCAACAACGACGCCAAAACCAACAACGATTCCGACGACAACATTGTCGCCGACCACGACAACGTCACCGTGTAAAGATGTAAACTGTGCTTCCGTCTGTCCTAAAGGGTACTCGGGAATCTACGTTGGTATGGACGGCTGTGTGACGTGCCGATGTAACTAGATCAACCCAAGGTCAAGGTCACCAAATTCCGGGGAGCCTACCAGAATAATCTAATTGCATAATAATGAAAATATTTATAATAAACAAACAATAAACACGATTATTAAAAAAAAGTAAGAACGAGTTACATGAAGAAGGCAAATCAATTATTTATTTTTTTTACTAAATTTAGCAAAGAAATAAACACCGAAAGAAATGCCACAAAAAAGTATATACTACTTGTTTATTGAAAATAGACTTAAAGATGTATACAATTTACCGTTTGTTCCTGTTTATCAGCCACAGAAATAGATCTTTTCCAGTCCAAATTAAAAAAAAAAAAATATTACGCATTTTCGTATTTTGCCTAGGTTATGTATTGCTTATAGTTCATTTTTGAAAATAATTGAATTTATCCCAACCTAGGCGAATTCGAGCGCAGGATTTAGTTCCATATTTTACCAAAAATGAACTATAAGTACATATAATATTCGTACATATTTTTCAAAAAAATAACCGGTCATTATATTTTTTTTAATTAATAAATAGTGGCTCACCGTTTGCCTTTCTTTTGTCACGTGGGCCAAAGCGGCATCTTTGAAGTCGGCGGTAGGAGCTCACGCGGTTCAGGTAACCGTTCAAAACTAACTTATTTTTCGCAATTTGCGAAAATATACTTTATCTTTTAATTTGAGCTGAAAAAGAGCTATTTCATTGGCTGAAAAGTGGATCAAACAGTAATTTTTAAATGTTTGTTGAAAATAACAATGCAATAAATCTGAAAAATATCGGCAAATCTAATAATAAAACCTTTAAAAGTTGATATATAAACAAACAACGCGATTATTGAACTACTTGGATACAACAAAAATAGAATAACCTTGTCTTTGTGAATGCCGACAGATTAGCGGGTCTGTGCTGATGTTATCATTGACTTGTTGGGAAAAACAGCGTTAAAAGGGGGTTTATCCAAGAGGCGAGCGTTTGATGTGCATTCAGTATGACGTAGAAGTGTCATCGCCATTCACGCGCTCACCACGACAACGTGTCACGTGATATGTCACCTGACGGTCAAGTGGTCCTCAAAATGGCGATCATTGTTTGGATAAGCCGAGAAACAAATGGGATTAGAGGTCTGATGTAGATCTTTGGCTGGGTCCCGTTTCAGCCGTGCATTTTGTATCAGTCTCGAGTAGGTGGAGAATTACAGGCTAAAACCGCAGTAAAGTGGTTTGGATTATTTTGATGAAAAAGCTGACCTCGAAAAAGTGATTGAACATTGGACTGGCCATGGAAGGCCGGTGATCAAAAGGGCGTGTAGGAATGGGCGAGCAATGTTTCGAGAAAGACATCTGTTTGTTTTAATCTTTTACATAGGATGTACACGTCATGTATATAAATGGTTTCACTAGAAATCTTAGTCAAGTTCTCTAACTGAACATGTATGTGTATGCACAACCATTTCTTAGCTCCCATTGAAGGAAATTCAGTTGGTTGAAGGAAGATGAAGACATCGCCAAGGCCATTCTTTAGTCGTCACTGCCTGATCGTCAGTGATAACTGTAACAAATCCTGCTCAATATTGTACACATTCTTCTGAAATATTTACGGACATTAACAAGCAAATATTTTGAGAACGACCTCATATGACGCAAAAAACCAACATTAAAGCGAATTATACAAGATCTAGGAGCACCATCAACTTAAAAATTATCGGCCTTGCGACTGAAGATTAGCTAACGACAAAGCGGCGTTTTATAGCGGTCTGTCTGCTCGAAGTTAGAGACAAGGTGGTTTGAACTATTTGGGACCAGATACTTGGCTTTGCACGTATATGGTTTCTCTAAATAAAAGATATACGGCATCAAACAACTTTTAGAATGGCTGCCTGGTCTCAAATACTTAAAATACGAATCCAAATCACTTTTGAATCTAATGGCCGTGCTTTGTTTGTTTGAGCATGAAAATGATAATAAAATCAGTTTTTGTGGTTGTTGTTGTTGTTGTTGTTTAGAGCGTATGGCTTGGGAAATGAAGTTAGCGGCCTGGCGACTTGAATTAGCGGCCTGGCATTTTGAAGTTAACGAAGTTGCGGATTTGAAGCTAGCGGCCTGTCATCTTGAATTTTGCGACCTGGCGACTTGAAGTTAGCGGCCTGGCATAACGGCGAAACACTTATATAATATCCAGCTTAAACGGCCGTAAAGTCTTATATACATGGACATTAACTTTAAGGGTAGAAATGATGACATATACTTACATACCTCAGCTTTACGGTTTATATAGAATGTGATAGGCTTGTTTATGTACATATACTAAAAACCGGTTACTTTTTTCAATTTTAGCTTAATACCGTGGATACCGGTAATAAAATAAACTAACACAATGTGCAAAAGGATGTAGAGCAGACGTTTTAGATTTTTTTCGAACATCTTAACAATATGTAAATAAACATACAGGTATTGTTATGACAGAAGAACCAATTTGCCACCATATGTGTCTTTAATTGAGCGCCATTATAAAGGGGTTCTTGCAGTCCTCTCAGATGCGTCCAGTCTCGTTTCCATTCATCATCCCTATGACAGGAAGTAGTTTATTCTTGGGGAACATGCCCCAGTGTATTCTGCGGAAGGACTACAACAGACAGGATAGCCTTTCTATTTTACTCACACGCAGTCGATCGGAAGCGGGTAATTAGGATAATTAATGACCAGGGCTCTCACTGTTTCCCCTCTCATGAACCCTGTCAACGACTTTCTTCTCGGAAAAGTGCAGCATTGTAATTATATATTGATTAAGATGCGATTTATCATAAATTCATTTTTGTCTTCATTTATGACAGTTGTTTTTGGCTCGCTTACACATACATATAATTAAGATAAAAAAAATTATTCATTTTTTTATCATTCTTTTAGTTCTTTTTTCGGGGTAAAATTCATTTTTTTTTGAATAAACCTTATTAGATTTTCAGTCGAATAAAATGCAAATGTCATATACTGAATATGCTTCAATTTATATAATGTAAATACCAATATGAACTGACAAATAAGTAGATAAATAAATTGACAAATAAATAAGTTTTTTTAAGTTGATGTTCAGTCAGTCACACACAGCAAAATATACGATATATAATTTATTAATGCTCTAATATAATATTGTAAATAAATATTATATATATGAACATACATAGTAAGCCATAGAATGTCAATGATTTAATTGGTACTCATTAACAAATAACAAGCGGCACAGGTTTCACCTGCTCGATTGACCAGTGGCGCCACCTATAACGACTCAGCACATGAGCGCGAGAAGGTGTAGAACGAGTATCAACGCCATTATTGTTATTGGTAGATGGTGGAAGATACAGTGACGATAACGATAAGATAAGGCACCGATAATTGGGCAAAACGCGTGGAATTAGTCCAGACCCTAATGATGATCAACACTTTTACTTTCAAAATAAATTCTGTAGAAATAAAAGCAGGGTTATAACGGATATTTTTATGACGGTTTGGTCATTGGTAGCAAGGTCAGGCTGCGTTAATTGGGAAATTTGTAATCAGATGCGACATACTGCCCCCTGCGAGGTTAACGGTACAACTTGTGAGAATAATTGATAGGAGACGATATGTACCCAGGTGTTGTTTTGTGTCTATATTGTATATTTACACTTTGTGTGATGCCTAATTAATTGAAATCAATATATAAATAAAAATAGGAATACAGTAAAATAAAGAAATTTTGAACTGCGTCAAATGATGCTGAGCACCAAATTTAGAACACTGGTGCACCGGAAGTCCCTTGTAATCATTGATACAGGCATCCCGCAATATGCAGTGAGTCCTATGTTTTAAAAACAGATTGGGGAAAAAAATAATATGGAATATTTTAAAAAGTAACATCAATAAAACAATTTTGGGTGATTAAATAGATAAACATCTTTGTCTTTCAAAGAATAATCAAAAGATGTGTTCTTCCTTATACAAATTGAAGAGGAGCCTGTATGATCGATGAAAATATGCAGAACTGCTTTGTTACGACTGGTATGTTTGGACCAAAAACAAACAATATAATACGGAAAAAAAATAAAAATAAAAAAAAGAGGGAGAAAAAAAAAAACGTATTCATATTCAAGTAACGGTGGATATGTCTACTATTTCCACATTGCGAACATAAATCTCGTTTATTTGTGACGGTTTGTAGAATTTTAATGGTAATTCTACTATGCAATTAATAGTAAATTATTATGTATTGCACCATAAAAGTACACTAGATTCTATATGAACTTATATTTTATGAATCTGTATCAAATGCATTTCTGTGGCGACATATATTGGCCGATATTTGTTTCAGGAAAAAAAACAAAAAAAAACTGACGACAATTTTTGCCGGGGTTGTTATTCGTGGATGATAAAATTACCTGTGAATTCATCGATAATTTAATTTGTCCAATGGGATTTTACGACACACTGTAGAAAGTAATACTAGTATACTTTATTTATATACTTATTTCAAGCCTACACATGGTTTCTTATAATCTATGCAAGTTCTTTACGTATACAGTGATAACTAGATTTTCGTATGTTATAGGTATTTCAGTTTAGCATTTCAGATCTTGGACATTAAATGAATAGTACATGTGTGATTTGATACAGGTTGAAATTTTTGAGTGCTTATTCATTTTCATATAGTGTAAAATAACACAGTATAATATGATATTATGTTTTTTTATATCTTTATATACGTGAGACAGATATTTGGTTTCTTTTGTAAAGGTTGAAATAAATAATTAATAATTATAACGTTATGTTTAAAGTGGTGACCTTAAGTTTTTATTTATTTATTTATTATATGATATAATAATTTTTTATATGATCTATTATTTATGTATTTATTTATCTATTTGAGATAGACATCGAATACATGGACATTGTATCAATATTCGATCACAAATGACTTGTTATATATAATACCTTTCGATCTTTTCAACTCTACACTATCCTGACAGCGGGCCTTCTAGTTCCGGTGCTATTACTTATACGCGTTATACATTTGTGTCAGATGCCCAAAAGTAAACTTATAATGCACAGGAAAAATTATATCGACATTAGTATTTCACATAGATGGAGCAATCTCATGAGATCACAACTCTAAGTGGACGAAACCATTGCAATTTTCAGAATATATGGCATTTTTATATGGTTTAAAAGTTAAAACTATTTTCAAATGAAAACAATATACAAATTTAGTATTAAGCTTTAGGTTATTTTTTTTTATATATAAAAACACATCCCGATTTTTTAAGACAAAAAAAAGAAAAGAAAAAAAAAACCACTAGAGAAACAAGAAAAGCACATCCATGCAAAAACAATGTTGATGACAAATAATCTGCATGATTCGGTTCAGAAGGTTCCTATCCAACAAAAGTGTATATAACGCTTCACAAGTTTCTAGAAATAGACGAAGAATCAATTTGTCACAATTAAGAGTCACAATACGTCAAGCTACGAACAAGTAACAAATCGGAAATTGCCGATAGAGGACCGGTCGGCGGAATAACAAGCTGTTCTAAGTCTCGAAATGTTAACGAGATGTCAACGAGATTTGATGAATTACAATTAATAGCGATTCGATGATATTGGAAGATATCCGATTGGTGGAATTCATGTTGTTCATCTCAATTATTTTTGTGCCGATAAGGGTGCTTGCGCGTACTTTCGGGCATGCCTGCAATCAAAAATGTCTGTCGAACAACAATTTGTAAGATGAGTTGAAACCATTTACAGTGCTTGAGCGGGCCTCTAAATTTCTTGTCTTCATTGCGTTTCCCGAATTTTCGTCTCCCAGACTTCCTAGTTTCAATGATGCACTTTTGGCAAACAAAACTGTAGCTCTTGCCTATATCACTGACGAAATATTAAATGATAATACTCGTTCAGTCAAGCAAAGAAAAAAATCATGAAAAGGGAATGTTTTTAAATTCCATTTTATGAAGTTCGCAACTTATGTGTGCATAAAAAGTACACGTTTACTTTATAATAACATTATTTCTTATTTTTGACGTCAATTTGAATTAACCTCTTGTACTAATCTGGCTAGAAGGTTGATGGTTTGACCCGGAAATGTCTTAAAAATATTATTTTCACAAATGTGGTTCGATGCCCATCAAATCACAACGTCTAAAGATATTTAAGTAAGGCAAAGAGGAATCTTATTTTATCCAAGCAACTACTACATGTAGTGTATCAGATGAAATTGTGGAAAAGGTGCAATTTATTGTGTCAGCAGCTTTAAAAATGTGCTACCTTATACTTCATTCTAGAACAGCATTCATTGGCCTAAATGAATCACCTCTACTCAATACATTGTATTCAATAATAAGGCCTCCGGTCCATAATATATTCAGCAATGTATAGAGTGTAACGTCCCTCAAATATTAATTTAACCAAAAATTAGAATATGGTACAATAGATACTTATATATCGAATAGTTCTATCGCAACTTGAATTCATCAGTGAATAAAAATCCTGCAAATCAGTTCCACAATCGTATTAGCTAAACAAGTATTGTTCTCGTACAAAATCATATTTACAACAGGATATAAAGTATATTGAAACTACCATTGTTATTTAGACAATGTTTGCAATGTCTGTGTTCCATCGGGATATTTGCATGTCTACCTGACTGAATTCTAATTTTATGATTTGAGCATTTATATTTTGATAGGGCATTTTTGTATTTGAATGGCATATCCAAAACTAAATACCGTTCTACATTCATGTTTATAATGTTGTCATCGACTAGAAGTATTTATATAATTATGCCAGTTTTAGGTATAACAATCCACAATTCTCTGCAAGTATATAAATGTATCGATATTTCCAATTTCAAAAATTGCTTTTTTTTTTTTTTCCCAATTTTTTTCTCGTTAGATTGATATGTTATATAGTGGTAATATGAATAGATCATTTACAGCCATGAGAAAAGGAACCGGCCCTGGTAGCTGTATCCTCGTTAATGTTCATAGGATCGCCTAAAATGAGGCCAAATGTAGACTGAAATTGACGAGGACATATTAAGTTTACTTTGGTGTGATTCTCTCGGTTTTTCTAACATTCTCTGAATATTCTATTATATCCCGTCCTCGAGATTCTCAAGGTAACTACAGTTTGTTTGTTATTTTGCTTAAAATCAATGATTAATAATTGTTGTATATGATGTCATATTTTCCCTCTGTGATATGTCATGTTTCAATTCCATAATATCAAATGAATAATGCTAAGATGCTAATAAATCATCATCTCTGAAAAGTACGAGTTTTCTGATTGAACAAATAAATCTTACAACGCTGAAAGTAGAACAATGTTTAAAATAGAAAGAGGGAGAAAATAAAAAATACTTTTTTTAAGAATCATAATTGTATTCGTCCTTGAGATTAAATGAGATTTAATAGATTGAATTGATAACTGTTTAGAAATCAATACTCGCATGCTTTCTGTTTCTTTACTTCGACGGTCTTTCTCAAGACATTCACGCACGGCGCTCGCCTCTCGGGGGGCTCGAAACAGCACGAGGATGAATTTTATTATTTCTACGCGAGACATTGTCACGTGATAGATGGGTGCCTGCGGAGTAATTAAATGCAAAGTCGGGCTTTAATTACCTTCGTATTAAACGGAATCTAGAAAAACATAACCGCGCACAATGTCGCCTACTTTGTAAGATTTCTATATAACGCGGTACATGTCCGCAAAATATGGAATTAATGATTTCGGCGCGCATGCGTACAACATCGGCACGCGACGCTAAAGGACTGTCAGACATCTAAGTGGTTTCGTTAAACTTAAAACAGACGGTTTTTTTTTTTGTTTCTTCTTTCTGGTCGTTTTAAACGATCTAAACTTCCGTGAAAAAAGAATTTGATTTGTTTGAGATAAATTCATCATTTAGATTTGCATTGTCTAAATAGAACATGGACAAACAATATAAGAACACAATTCGTCATACACATCCTTCTAAATTTTACTACCTTGTATATCTACGACCGTTGCTAATTTCGCCTTTAAACATAGAGAGTTTATTCATTAGGGCCTGGAACTACTACAAAAGTACCGCAATGTGAGATCTAAGATTTATCCGGCACGAGAATTTGTTCCAACCCAAATATTGCCACAAACATCGTCTGTTTATTTTGAAAACAGAATGATCACAAAAATGTGGCCATCCGCTACATCGAACAGGGAACTATCAAACAGGAGCCCGCTTTGATGTTTCCACATCTGGAACTTACGGGCAACACTGCTAGCGCGGAGCAGTCGTCAGCGAGTGTGCTCAGTGGAAGAGCTCGGCGGCAAACACATTTTTGATGTACTTTTTAGGTGTGCAACACTCTTCTTGTGTATTTCTATCTTATATTGACCCGAATTCTTTGCAATTGTAGATATCCTATAAATTAACGTTGCTTTTTATCACCATACCATTTAAGTACATGTATATGAAGACTGTGTATTACATTATATGTTTTTGTTGTAATATAACTCTGGACAAGATTGTGATACAGTTAAAGTTTGTGACAGAATATTCTGTTACACAATATAAATTAAGATTATACCATAAAATAGGTTATCAAACTATTTTGAACTACCCTTAAGGTATATTAATTAAATATAAACTCACACAATATCTAGATAATATTGTGACAAAGCACACCTTAAAAAACTCATTATGAAATAAAACAGGTGAAAAAACTCATACAATATCTGTATAACTCTGAGACATTATAAACTCAATATTGAATAAACTCATAAATATTAGATTGGTTTTAAAACCATAAAATAATATTTTATAACATGGGTTAATCTTTAATTTTCAAAGTACTGAAGAGTTTTATCTTAATTTAAGACACGGACCTTGAAAAAAAAAACGAAAAAAAAACACGAAAAAAAAAACGAAAAAAAAAAAGACAACCCCTTTTCTCGTCTGTAGGTCCGAGCTTGCTATATGTAATATCAAACACAAGCCATCGGTACAGGTGGGGTATAATGGATGGCTGGTTACAGTCGGCACTGCTTTGTAGTAAAAGTTGGCTAGTTTATGAGCTCACCTGTCCTCCAGTTTTTGTATAAATAAAAGCACCAGATACCAGCTCGAAAATATTTGTTTAAAAAAGTAAAAACAAAACGTGCGTGGTCTGTGTCTCTCATGGAAAAACATCAAACCGAGCGCGGAGAATTTCTTACGCCTGCAGACTGGTGCTCTGCTTTTTCACGCAGACGATAGCGGAAGTAGTTTTGTAGACTGGTGTGCGAATTTCCAGCTTCCATTCTAGCGTTTGATGTTTGGAATCAAGACGTGTTCGGGTAGCAGTTTCGGTCATTGGTCAAACATCTGGCCTAATGGAATGGGAACCAGTCATTGTAACGATTACAACAACAAAGAAGGCCAAATATATTATAGATACAAATAACTGACCTTTTCTCCTCAATCGGTAACCATGCAAGGGACTCTGGGAAACAAGTGTTTATTTCGGAAATATAAAACACACACACACACACACACACACACACACACACATATATATATGGGGTCAAATAAGCATTAGTGTTGGAACTAGAAACTCTATAAACAATAATATAAATGGTAAAACCTCATGTCCTTGCAGGGCATTAACAGAACATCTCCTGGTGTTTTGTTAAAAGCAACACACGCTTAAAAAGCAACACACGTTTAAAAAGCAACACACGTTTAACACACGTTTAAAAAGCAACACACCTTTAAAGAGCAACACACGCTTAAAAAGCAACACACGTTTAAAAAGCAACACACTTTAAAAAGCAACAATACAAAATAAATAAATAACAGAAAACGTTATTGATAGCATAATATACCTTAGGTACAATATATCACCCATAAGGCAGATCAATATACAAATACTGTGAGTTCTTTATCTCTATAAATCATGTATTTCAATTACATGGAGTTCGTTGTGTAATCTTTCGTCGTTTGGGAAACTTGTATCAATCCTTCTTGACGCTTCCTTGGTTGGACCAGTACTTTGTGTCTCGGGAGGTCACCAACGGGTTCGAACCCGCAAGCTTAGGACTCGCAGGCATGGGTGCTACCATTGGACCACGGCGCTCTGAATGTTTTATATAAGAGCGTTCTTACTTATCATTTATACATCACAGAATATCTCCGCGCTCGGTTTAATGTTTTTCATTAGAGACACAGACCACGCACGTTTTGTTTTTACAAAAACTGGAGGATCGTTTTGTATTAATCTAGATACTATACATAGCTATCGAGCACTTCAAACATAAAAAAACTTAAAAAGAGTGTATAAAAGTGTGTTACGCATAAACCCCATATAATGTACCTCATATATAGTTACTTTAATTATAACTTCTGCCAATTTTGTATGAGCTGGGGGGGGGGGGGGGGGGGGGCGCTATTCTATTTAAACGTATCAGATATCCATGCGTTTTGATTACAATAACAACGAAAAAACAACAAAACAACACAAAAAAAAACGTCCATGCAATGAAATTATTATTGTCTTTTTCAAAGTTTCCTGTGTAGGATTGTGAAGGACTTGTTAAATATGTTTGCTGTTAATTCTATATAGAAACCCTACTTAAATTAACTCAAGACCTTTGAATCAATATTATGCCAGAAGGTAAATGTTTCTCTCTTTTTCTTCACGTTTTTTCTTATAAAAGTGTTTGTTTATTTTAGTGTCATCCCTATTGAAATGGCCAGCCAGTTTTGACTTATGAGACACCTATTTGCTTTCACAGGTACCTTCCGAGTTCCCTCCTATATGCCAGGCACCAGGCAGGAAGACAACCGGTAACCATTATTTAACCAGCTGGCGGCTCACCATATCAGAACGATCCTCTACCAGGGATCGAACCTTCGACCTCCCGCTCCCGAAGCGGATGCCTTAACCACTAGGCCACGGGATCCGCATATACGAACTCCTAGGAATTCTAATGCAGGGTATCATATTTATAGTAATCGATTTGATCTATATCTATTTTTTCTTACATTCCTTATAAATTATTATGATTTATTTGATAACTTAGAATTATACAATATTCATTCACAAAAGTGTTGTGAAGACTTAACATGTATCTGAATGAAACAAAATAAATTCACGTACAAATACCACATCCAGAAATTGTCGTCTGCCCAAAACCACGTCTGCTTCAGCAGACGACTCGGCAGCAAACCAGCCGTGAGAGGGAACATACGCTACAACGAATCCAACTAATTCTGCTGGTTCGAATAAACAGATTCCCCCATGGTTCCAATCGACCAATCAGAAACGAGCTCTGCAAGTCGCTACCAATGTTCAAAAGAGTTTACGACGGTATCCGTGTTGTCTCTGCGTCTAATCAGGCAAATAACTACCGTGTGTTTGGATTCCGAAATATACCCAAGTGTCATCAGTCTAAACCCCGCCTCGACTGAATACATGAATAACAATGAGCTAAAACCACGCCCCGTCGGTTTTGTGAAAAATAACATCATGGAATCCTGCTGATACGCTCTGCGGAGTTAAGCCGTTTTTCAAATAAACTGATCGTCTCGATAGATATTCACTTCTTCTTTAATACTTGCCACTGTTTGTTCAAATAAATACGGATTAAAATCAAAATTTCACGCAAGAAGATACGAAGCGGAATTTAGAGACTGGTTGTAGATCCTTCAGACTGACTTGAAAACTAAACCGTGTGTATAAGAGGGTAGATCTTCGGTCGGACAGGACGAGTTTTCTATATATACAGGTGGACCTTTCATCTATCGAGGTACATATATATATATACATGTGCATTCAGTTGGTTTAGAGACCTCGAATACAGTGAAACGAACTGATGTTGGTGCAGACAGCAGGCTATTCGGTGCAAACAAGTGGATTTCTTCAAAACGTGAAATGAGCGTCGGGGAAAGCAGGAATTAATTAATTGTGATTAAGGCATTGGACTCATGAATATGCACTTGTTTAATGCTTTTAACTGATTTTGGAGATCCGGTAACGTTGGTATATTTTTTTTTTTTGTTACTTAATTTGCATAATTTTCTCTTAAAGATTTGAGCACGTATTGGGGTAAGCTAAAGTCTTATTTGGATTGATTAGATAACAAAAGAAAATATCATTAATTATACAATGAAATATAGTTAGTGGACAACAAAAAAGGTGAAAATTGAGGACAGTCTCCAGAAACTGTGGTAATAAAGAATAAATCATTATAAGTAAGACAGCATTATAGATATTAAGAGTGTTTTGAGGAAGCAGGAAGATAAAAATACAACAATACACGGTGTTAGTTCGAAATAAATAAGCTGGAACATTTCGTGTGTGTCAGCTAATATACAAGGACATACCCGAATGCGCATTTCTGGAAGATTTGAGGCTTACATACTGTAAACAAACGTCTTAAACTAACATGGGAGGACAAGGAAATCTGGCCCGAAAACGTGACTGCCAAAACGTACTGGAATGTTGACGTGAGGGGGTGCGGATTGCGCTTGACAGAGGGGCAAGATTAGGGGTATCTTCGGACATCGAGTGACCAGTGCCAGGATGGTGGAAAACATGAACCCGCTGGACAACGAAGGGTCAGTTAGATACGATGACCGTTACAGGACAGATAACGATATGGAATATCTTAACGAGGTAATTAAGGTTCGTGTTTATCCGTCCGTCCGTCTGTCATTCTGTCTGTCATTCCCTCTGTCATTCTGTCTGTTTGACTCCCTCTCTAATTTCTTTTTTCAATGTATGTAATTTTTTATCGAAGCGTCAATGAAACAATATATATTTTACTCTTACATTTCACTCCCGTGTACACACGTATTTCAATCAATCAATCAATCAATCATCTATCTATCTATCTATCTATCTATCTATCTATCTATCTATCTACTTTCCTGTCCGTCCTTCCGTCTATCCATTATTTTTAAAACCTTATGTCAGCATGACATGTACTGATAACTAGTTTTATTCTCTTTCAATTTGTGCCTCTCCATACACCTCTATTTAACTATACTAACCTTTTTTGGTCAAAACATAACAGCATAACTATACATGATTATGAAGAGGGTTTATAACTGTTGCCCCCTATTGAAGAGAGAGAGAGAGAAAAGAGAGAGAGAGAGATGACTTATTTTGTTTTGTCACTACTATTTACCCCCTTTTATTATAAATATGGAAGGAGGAAAGTGAAAATGAAGGAGGAAAGAGGCCACCATTCATGATTGATGTACCGATATTTGTATAAAATGATTCTTGCTTCAATGTAAAACTAGATTTATATAATGGCATTTGTTGCGATTGAAAATTATTTATTTTTAGCTGTCATAAAAAGACGACTACATTACGAAAATTGTGTGTATCAGATAATACACTGACTTTCAGTTAAGATATACTTTTGTTTAACTTTTAATATCAATTTCATATTCATATTTATTTCGTTTGCTTGCATGAATAAAGTTTTAAAAAGCCCAGTTTTTTATACTTAAAATGATAGTATCTTTGTTATTACCCTTTGAGGTACAATACATATTTTTTTCTTTCTGCTAAGTTTTTCTATCCTTTCTTTTTTTTTTTTTTTTTTCATTCTCACGGCTGATCAACTAGTCTTCTGTACATCTTTCCATAACCCAATGTCTTAAGAAATAAAATACTACAGCTTAATTAAGGAATGCCCAATTAATTCGAGATATGATCGCAAATTCTAAATGACAAGATAATTTATTTCGACCCCTTCAATGATAATGGCCCTAATCCCTGATCTTGTTTACCACGGATCATTATCACATCTTTAATTTTCAGTTCGAGCTGGTTATTTCAAAACATTGAAACATTAAATAAATTAAGAAATATTTCACCAGTTTTTTTTCCCGTTGATTAGGTTTGTTTACATCAGCAGCAATTCTAACGGCGTTATCATCATCGTCATTCTCTAGTACTGGTCACAAATGTTGAAATTCGGATTACTTATAGATGACGTAATCACATTGTAATGTTACCTTTTTGATGAATAAATAAATAAATAAATAAATAAATAAATAAATTTTAGACAAATAAATAAATAAATAAATAAATAAAGGTAAATAGATAAATAAATAAATAAATAAATAAATAAAGGTAAATAGATAAATAGATAATTAGATAAATAAATAAATACAGGTAAATAAAGAATTAAATAAATAACATGCAGATACCACAATTAGTCATATTTAAGAGACACCGTATCGACTCTACTCTCAACAAATTAAATGCAATAAATACCTTTAAAAGCCATTAAATCCCTCCATGATGATGAAAAAATATTCAGTTTCGTAAATTAACTAATGCAACTGCTTTTGAAATAAACATTGCCTTTGATATGATGATGTATCTCTGTTTTAACGATGTTGATATGGTGATAGTTATCTTAGAAATCAGTTTAAAACTTTAAACAAGAACGTCATAAACTCCTTTGAACGGAAAACAACTAAAAAAGCAAATAAAGTCTGGTAGATGGGCGTGTTTGATGTGTTGGAGAAAATACAGAAATTAATTAGAACATAGTTTTAATATGGTATTTAACATACTTCAGCATAAAAGAGAGATGGATACACATTAATCGCCATCATGGACAATGTAAAGACAAGTAAATGTATACGCCTCATAATTATATCTATTTTGTTTATATAAGCATTTTCATATGTTCATACATATATATTGTATATTTCTTACATTCCCCATCCATTTTTCGCATATTCGTGTTTTTCTTATTCAGTACATCCATTGTCTCTTTATATTCATAATTGTAAAAAAAAAGTTCTGGTATATTATTTTATATATCATACTATTATTATTTATTTGGTATTTTTTAATACATTTTTATACATATAAATTTTTTTTTTTTTCAGCGTATCATACATCGTTATACATTTTAGTACATACATGTACATATATCAGTCTATGAGCTTAAAGTTAATCAGCAACAAGTAATATTAACAGCTGACTGTCTCACACTAATCAGATTAATTATTTACTAGCATTTTCTTACACGGACATTTAAATTGTTGAATTGTAATTTGAGAAGAAAAACGATATGCGAATGGAAAAGAGTAAATAACAAAGAAAGCTAAATAAAGGTTATTATATTTCTAGAATTGAAGTTTTATTTACGAAAAGAAAAGAAAAAATGAAAAAATCAATATAATTTAAAGATGTTTAAAATATAATTTAATGATTAAGAGGGGAAAAAGAAAGAAACATTATCCTTATACCAGGCAGTAACAGAAAGAAAACTGAATGAAGAGTAAATCTGTGAAAACAAACTTGTAGAGATTATCTGAAGTGTTGCCAGACGACATTTGACACCTGCCCCGCGCGGATTGGTGTCACGTGCAGTCAACTTCCGGATCAACAGACTTAGTACAGAAGCTTTGCGGTGGGGTCTTGTAATGCGTGCTATTGCGTAACGTTTGGTCTCTGCAGGTCTTGTATCGCATCAATAATACAATGGACTTTAAAATAGCGACATTTTCTTTGTGAAGTTTGTTAGAAAAAAATGTACACCTATGATGGTTATGCAATTATATTTAAATGGCATGGCTGCTGATTTGTGTATTTGCAACTAAACATGACAAAATAAAGTTAATCAATTTTAACTAGACATATTAACTTCTATGAAGCAACGTTAAAACGTGTTGTTATTTTATTTTACAAATAACTTGTGCACATTTATCGCCCCCACACAAGTCCACCTACATAATGAAAACAGATATAAAATTTAATTACTCTTCAAAATTTCGCAAAGGACGCGAATTTAAGATGTTAAGAAGTTATATTTTCCCTTGATATTTTAATATAAGTTTCCAAAAGGCATGTCCATGGTCTCTAACAAACAAACTATACGGAATTTCGGCCAAAGCAAATTAAAACAAATAAACAAACATCTTTTAAATTTACATTAAAATTTTAAAGTACTTATTGTTACTTTTATCAAAATATTTAATGGTTATATATCTTTATATATTTTGTTTATTTTTCACCTTTTAGAAGCATCTCATTGTGTGAGTTATCTTCTCTCACTTTAAAAGCATTGAATAAAATATAAGACGATGAACTCAGAGTAATGTAAGAATCAGGACGTATATGGAAGGAATGGTCTGGTATTAAACCTCAACCCATTTTTGTATTGGTTGAGATGTCAATTATCAATATACTATTTAGTATTATCTAAGAAACCGTATCAAATTGAAGAGAAAAAAGGGAAATTATTTCTAGGTTATTCTACAATATTCATTATTTTCGTGTGATAATATATTTTATTGATATACGAGTAAATCCCGATTGAAATATTGTTAATGATAACATTTAAATATGTTAATATATGCATATATGATGGAAAATACAATTATATTTAGCTAATCATATATATTAAAAAAACAACAAGGTGATTAATCGGACTGAGAGTCGTTCTCTTTTGAAAATTTAATTATATAGAAAAAATAATTAATTTTAAGAAAATAAAAACAGAGATGCATAGTGATCGTTGGAAAATGACCACATACGAACGTAACACGGCAGAATATATAACATAACGTAGCAACGGAATAAAAGAAATAGAAAATAATAATAAAAACATCGTGTCACATTTTATTACATATCTTTCAAAAGATGTTGACATCAAATTTGTTGCGCTGCTCAGAAAAGACAGCGTTTCCTCGTTCTGTTTATTCTATCAATGAAGAATCTAACCATTAGCAGCGCCCTCTTCAGGAGAGACCACCTGCGCATTTTCTAAAACCTATGACGCCTATTCACACATGCACCTAGCACGAACTTTCTTATCTCTTCCAGAAAATTGTTTATAAAATGAACCCGTAAACTTAATCCTCCAGCAAAAGGATATAACGTTGGAACAACGTTGAACGGTTTTACCGACCGGGTGCTAACTCAAATACGACCTTAGCGTTCGGTTTTCGCACACAACTTCGGCAATCAAGTCCGGATAGGCGATTAACGAAATGTCACTTTCGGGAAAACTTTGAACAAGCATTGTAAAAGTCACTAAATTCACGACAACTTTACTTTTCGTCTTAGTCTTTTTGGAGAGGCCCGACAACGCATTGAAAAGTTACTTGTCTTTCGAAACGG
This sequence comes from Solen grandis, assembly GCA_021229015.1. Classification (NCBI taxonomy): domain Eukaryota; kingdom Metazoa; phylum Mollusca; class Bivalvia; order Adapedonta; family Solenidae; genus Solen; species Solen grandis. The sequence goes on along the minus strand of CM037782.1, from coordinate 3,167,639 downwards.
GTCTAAAAGACAATAGAGTGCGAGCGGAAAGAATGGGCCATTTGTTTGTCGGATTTACGGATGTGTAAATATTATGATTACATACGCTTAATGCGACTTAACTCCAAGAAAGTGTGTAAATAATCTCACGTAATTCCTTCATAGTGTACTCTGCTCTCTTACAACTCCTACATAGTTTGTATTTGAACTTCCCTTTCTTCTCGCTCTGTATATGGCGCTGCCTTGTTCAAACGGTCAAACACCAGGGGTCAGTATTAGTTCTATATAAGAGATAGGGTCATTGTTGTCGAACTTGAAGTTGAATGGCATCAGTGGTTTGACTGTCTGTTGACTGTCTGTTTTAAAGTGAGAACTTTGACGTAACAATCTGCCAATGCACTTTATCTGACTTATTTGAAGATATATCATGCATGATTTCTCTATTTGTCATCACGATTATCAATATTTAATGTCATCTGTAGGTTGGATCGTATATATATAATAAAACCTCAATCAAACACAAAAATCGACAAGTTCTTCAATCTTTAGCTTTCATCCACTGTCTATCTGTCTGTCTTAAGCACTTCATTATGATCTTCACCTCCAAAGTGATCCCACCCTTAGAATACGTTGCAGTGCAATTTTACCGCAAAATGGGTGGGTACACATAGAATAGTATATTTCAACATTACTTTTGAAGGTAATCCATCCATCATAAGATTGTAATCAGTGTCCTTCGAATGCTTAAAGAAACTTAAATGCTAATGAAATCATCTATTGGCTTGTGAGTTATAGGCTCCTTTGCTCAGGGTCTATAAAGGTTTGCATTCACTATGAAATTCCCATGATCACTTGATGGACCATGATCACAATTAAATGATGGATGGATTACCTTAGGTTTCGAACTTAAGTTAGTTCATGTAACATTACTGTTTATTCGTACATTACAGGCAATGCCAGACATCAACGGAGCTGACGAATTTCGATTCTGCGCGGGCTGCGGCTGTCGCATCGACGACCGATATTTCTTAATGGCGGCCGAGAAACATTGGCACGTGCATTGTCTCAAATGTTACGACTGCAAGCTTCATCTAGACACGGAACTCACGTGCTTCGTGCGCGACGGAAACGTCTATTGTAAAGAAGATTATTACAGGTTAGTTATCAAGTCATATTTTTTACTGATTTGTTTTTCATAACAGTTATCGTCTGCTTTCAGAATTCCGTCTCCGTCTGCTTTCAAAATGTCGTCTGTTTGTTTTCTTTCTTGTACATTGACACCTGCTATATCTACCATAGTGATTGTTTTGACCGCCGTAATGAATTAATTTTTGTTTGTACATTCTTTTTGCTGCTTATAGGCACTGCACGCACGTGATTGAACATTTTGTTTGCACATGATTCTCTTCTTACTAGTACCTGTCAGAAATATACCACCCTCCTTACAATGAATATGTAGATCCGCTGTAGTTACCGGTACATTAACCTTTCTATTCCAAAACTATCATTTTCAGCAAGAAAGCTAGAAACCAACCTAGTGTCACGCTCTGACTTTGATATTGACCTTTAATACACAAGTTAAATTGTATCATTTAGTTTACATTTTACCACTCATCATGTTCACAAGAAACAGTACTGCAGTGAATGCGATCTCAATTCGAAGTCTCGATCACTCTGTATACATTATGAAACATCTATTCATAGAATCATATTCTAGATAAAAAGACGTTTCTTTTCTCAAAGGATTAATCCATCCACGATAATAACGAAAATTATTTTTCAACAGAAAATAACGATTTTGCAGTAAACTGTTGTTTTAAAATTAATCGATTGGACCACACATTAATATATCGTTATATCACGACATGATGTATAAAATACATGTAGTACATTGTGTATGAGCGGATACATGACAAATACTATTATTTATTAGCGCATTATCTATTGTTTATACAATATTGAAATTTATTTTATGCCCCCTTTTATATATATAATTATGTATGTGTTTTTCTTTATCATTATGCTATCAATCTGTTTATAATTAACGAATATTTCAGTTCAATATATTTTGAGGCATTTGGAACAAATGATGTAAATAAAAAACAAAAACAGATAGAATTAATGGAAACAAATGAATAATTAATTGATATAAAAAGAAAACAACCAAAATATGTTGTTCTGTTTCAGCAAATCTCATAATTACCGTTAACATTTTCAAAGGATAGATGTTTACAAATGTATTTAATTTCCCTTGCATAACGAAATTCTTTGTTGTTAAAAAATATTTAATACGATAAAATAATATTGTTTTATAGTAGCATGTGCTTTACATATTGATTTATTTACTTATTTACAAATAAAAAAAAAAAAACAAAAAAAAAAAAAAAACAGCCCACCAAGCCTATAAGCAACCTAGTTCATTCATCGTAAAATGTTATGATAAGTGATTCTCTTTATAAATTTTACTATAACCCCGCCCGTTTTCTCTGAGTAAAATGATAAGACTAGTAAAATGGTATGAAAATGTCGGCAAAGTTCAATGCTTACCAGTTATGTGTAAGTACATTCGGAAAGATATACTGATGGGGGAAAAGACGCAGTGGTACAAAACTGTTATACATTATCTTATCTTAACTTTAAGTAGTCAGATTCAAGATTTTATAATCTGGCTGTTGTTTTCTACATATGACTTACACCATTTTTTTAAACGGATTATTCTTCATAAAGCATATATATACCTTAATCAACACAATTTAAATACCGTTTAATATCCGACACAAATTCACCTGCGCATTTTCCCCTCTTATTAAATACACAATAAAACAGAAACTGCCTGATAGAATTTAAGTCAATTCCCCCCCCCCCCCCCCGATGTTCATCCAAATTCGATAAAACCCAAGGCTGTGAAAAAATAAAGGCGGACATTTCGTTCTGGTATATTAATACTAAATTTGTAAATATCTTTTATATATACTAATAGTCTGTTTGATGTCATAAGTTTGACAATAACATGTATATGTAATAAATACTCACTATGTCGTAATCTGTAAATTAACGTATATTGATTTCATATTCCCAACAGAAATTACAATGTATATATATAATAATGATAGTGACAAATCGTTCATATTATCAACAGAAATTACAATATTGCAATTATTATATGATTTTATTTCACTTATCGGTCTAAGAGTACTCCTGTTATATAAATATTTTAATTTTTTTTTCTTTTACAAAAAAAAAAAAATTTTTGACACGTGCTTTGATATACCGAATTACATTTTATAGATATCGGATCACTTATTTATACCATAAAAAATTGGACACTGATTACACAACCCTCTTTTCTCCCGCAAGATCCCGTGTGATGATTGTGCCAGATTTTCTGTTGTTTTTTTTATGTATATTACATCCTTATTTTTGTGATATGGCACTTGAACAAATGTCTAACGCAATCTAATCTATAGAAGATAGTTACAAAAAAGAAAGAGAAATATGAGAATATAATCGCAAATACAGAGTAAAAGAAATATATTTCAGGAGTTGATCTTAGACAAGAGAAAATTGCTAGCAATAGCAATTATTTAGTTATTGTGAAATCAAAGATAACTGATAAAAGGAAATATGAAATGTATAAAACTTTTTGATGAATAACTTCAGAAAAATAAATTTTTATTTTTCACTTCCTTTCCAATTCACGATATTCTTTAACCGTGGAGATTTCCCCCTCCAAAAAATTGATACACACGAGCTAAAATACACTTGTCTTAAATATAACCAATAGTGAGACAACTGGCATCCGAAATTATTTCTAAGAAAAGGAAGACTGTAATATTATTGTACCATGACCTATAGGTTATCTCCCTTAAATTTCGTATTTTATTCCCCTTTCAAAATCACATTCAGTTTTCCTGTCAAAATTTAGAACTTACCCAAACTCTACTCAGGGAATCAGACGCACGGATGTCATAACAGAAGACAGTGAGAATTTTCCAATTTCCTTTGCTCAGATTCAGCGAGCGGAAACATCGATTGTCGCCCCCTTGCCATCCATGCGTACCCCGGTATCTTCGTACCAAACACTATAATTATCCACCGTCGTTTCGTCCACTGTATTTAATCGCTACTTTGACACGAAACTGAACGACCGCCTTTCTATTCTTTCAAATCTAATAATGCTAACGGGGTCTCTCTTCTGTTCGTAACCATGTTATGTAATTTAATCATTGCCCTTCAAACTCATTGATTGTCAATAGAATCACACTCTCTATTGAAGTGGGGGATTTTGTCTCCTTTTTAAATCTTCCTGGCATCTTATTTTCTTAAGACACACGATTCCCCATATTAATTCATTTGATTGTTCTCTATTTTATTTGGTCATTTTGCAGAATATTTTATTTAAAGTTAGCGATCGATATGTGACTGTGATTGTTTTCTCTTCTACATAAAACTACTGAATTATCTGGGAACAGAATTTATTGAAAGATATATGTACACACTATTTTTTTCCAAAGATTAATATTACATTAATATTTCAATATTTCATTATGACATTTAGAATTAACCCCCCCCCCCTTTTTTTGGAGGGTATACTTCCTCCATGCTTCATTATGCACGTATAAAGGATCTCACCTATATTATTCTATTCATGTATACGATTAAGGACAAAATAATATGTTATTCATCTTCTTTATGCATCTGATTTTTATCCATATAGGTAACACCATGAAATATGAATAAAAAAAAGAAATATGAATATGTAAAAAATCATATATAAATACCAGGCAAACAAGCGAGATTTGACATTAAAAAATATTCACATATAAAAAATAGGACTACTTTAAAAACAGGCATGTTATATATTTAATAAAAAAGTATCTGACAACTGTATGATATATATAATAAATAAAAAAAATGACATTCTTTGGAATATGACATGACACTAAGGAGTTTCGAATGTTTATCGGTCTGTATACAGTTTAACCCTTTCCCTCATATAGACTCATTTTGACGCATTCAATAGGTACCACATAAAGCCTGATCTGCAGAAAACCACAGTTAAACCTTACCAAATTTAATTATAAAGTCCATATTTTCAGACCACTGAGGAGCAGCGAACAGCATAAAACCTGATCAGCCTGCGAGTTACTCGCAGGCTGATCTGGTTTTATGCTGTTCGCATAGGTCTTTTCATGGTTTCCTCTATGAGGGAAAGGGTTAAAACCAATCACAAGTAATTCCTGTTTATTTGAACATGAAGGTATATGAATATTTCTATACATTCGTGTGAACAATCTCATTTTTATGTTATTTTTGTTTCTTTAATAGCTTCCCATTTGTAATAATATTGAGTTATATGTATTACATATATTTGTAGTACATAGTACGTAAATAATAATGTTAGTGACAAATCCATCTTCCATCGTAACACGACAGATAAAACTTGCAACAGTGTACAAAATGGGGGAAAAACGGAACTTTCCGACAATTATCAATAATAACAACCATGCTTGTACTTTTATAAAATACAATAACAATTAGATTTGTACTATTACCCACTAATACACATTATTTTATTTCATTATATTCAAACGTTATAAAACTGGCCCCGTGTTCTCGAAAAAACACATAAGTACAATATCAGGCTTATACTCAAATATCTGCCCAAACTCGAGTAGATCTATAAGTTTGAGTATGATATTTTAGTGAGAAATATATCTCACTCAAAAGTCATGCTAAAGCTTTAGGTTGAGTAATACGTAATGTTCTTAACTACTGTCTCAAGTATTTTTGAGAACGGAATTTGACTTATGTGAGAATGTCTTAACAAAAGACAAAAAATAAAATCTTAGCGAACACCACTCATTGCTCAAACTGAGTTCAGAAGGTATGGGTACGATTCTTTTTTTTCCCCTCGAATTTGGGGCCTGGTTCTTGCTGGGTTTGTTATTCACTGATTGAGCTACGGTAAGGTGTCTTTAAGCATGCAACTGTGACATAGAGACTTTATTTGAAATACCGGTAGCTAGCGGACATTTTTATGTTTTACTTTTTTTTCTTCATAATTTCTCTTTGCAGACGATTCTCAATAAAGTGCTGTGCAAAATGTCGTCTGGGAATAGCAGCGAACGAGATGGTCATGCGCGCGAGAGACTTTGTGTACCACATGACCTGTTTCACATGCTGTGCGTGCAATAAAACCATGTTACCCGGGGACTATTTCGGAATGAGAGAGAACTTGATTTACTGCCGGGATGATTATGAAGGACTCATGCAAGGGGGCCCCCCGGACCACGCGCTTCAGTCCACGTCCCCGGGGATCCTCCCCGGCCCCGGTATCGACAGCATTCCTTATTATCCACCGACAAAGAGAACACAGAAAGGTAGACCCAGGAAACGGAAGATAGCTGCTCCCGAAGGCACCGGATTCGCACACAGACCTATGGGTAAGTTGTATCCGGTTGTCACGTGACCTTTATTGTGTAACTATTCTTTTGTTCTTTCTTTTGAAATGAATAGTGAGTGATTCTTTCTGATATGTGTCTGTTGTTAGTTGTGGAATTATTTGTGTATAGAATTGTAGATTTTGTGTGTGTGTGTGTGTGTGTCCGTGTTGTAAAGTCTTTGCCTAAACAATTTGATTTGATTTTTTAAATATTTATATTTTTATACAACGATATAAACATCGAAAGCAAATTTAAGGAGTTTGGGCTAGTCCTAATCTTAATAATCAGCACTCTAGGACAATCTTAAATACCTTTAAGGTAATCCACCAATCATTGAATTCTGATCATGGTCCTTCAAATGATTATGGGAATGTTTTAGTAAATGCAAGTTTTTTTTATAGACACAGAATAAAAGAGCCTATAACTCTATGTCAATGGATGCTTGCATCTGCACTGAAGTCTTTATTAGCATTTGAAGGACCATGATTATAATTTAATGATGGATGGATTACCTTAATATTGATAAGTATATGACGGTTGTCTACAGTCTTTTATACATTCATTTATTTTATTGTTTTATTAAGAACAGACGTCACAAATCAATGAAAAAAGATTTGAAAATGAATGCGAGTGTTGAGAGGATTCCATGTATCGAAGATTTATACTAATAAACACATGATCATACTAATATATGATTATAGTTCATAGTTAAATCGCATTTTAAGAACAGGATAGAAAAAAAAGTTTAAATTAAAGATTTTAAAGAACGTTATAAATCAATCAAATGCAATGTATATACGACAAATTGAATCAGGGATGTGAGTGATAGAGATTTGTGGTTTTTAGGAGTGTCTAAGATGAAGGCAAAAATAACAACAAGCCATAATCACAATAACGTACAAATGTATCTATTTGTGCCCGACGAAAATCAGTCTCGACCTAAAAAGTGTTTTGTTGTTGTCCGGTCTACATAATAATAGACCCTTTTAAAGCGACAGAGCCTGCATGCTGGGTTAATACTCCCAAGTTTAAATACCATTAAGGTTAACAGCGGGGGATTCGAATGTCTTACTGTCATGGCCGAAAATGGTTGAGGGCTGACCACGACTGGACACTTGTCTCACACAATGACCAGTGTGTCCAGCGGTTGTTATGGACAGTTGGGGGGTCTGAACAACTGCGGAAGGACAATAGATTGCTAATTTCTTTAAAGGTTTTCTCTTTTTTGCCAAATACCGTCATGGCTACTCAACGGTTTGTCGATATCAACGTAATTCTATAGGAAAAGAAGAATCAATGTTACTCATCTACATTAACAAATGCATTTATTTGGTATGTTTGTGGTATTTTTTGTCAGCCAGGTTATATTCCGTGTTACGTGTTACACCTTACAAAGAACGTTCAAATCTAAGAAAACAACAAAATTATTTTATTTCAAAATGATTTTTTTTCTCGGTTAATTCGATTTACTTAAATCATTATCAGTAATTTTCCTACATAGTATTATCATTACTCGTATAAATAATATTCGTTATATTTTTATATTTCATAAAGTAGTTATGTCTTCATATTTGTTCAAATAATTTTTATTTTTGTGCATTATTATTATTTTCTCTTCATGGGGGAATTGACTGAAAGAGATACATGTATTTACAGAAACGTATCTTACATCCCATCATGCATTAGAATCCTCTTTATAGCAATATGTCAGATACTGTGTCAAATACTGTGTCAAATACTTCATAACGGTTAGTAAGAAGATAATTTTCAACGCGCATCGTGTCTGTAATAAATCATATCATTTATAAATATATTAGATCCCATGAAAAACAAATGAACATTTCAGTCTCTTGTAATACATTAAATACAACTTAAGTTTATAACGAGGAAATTTTAGTTAAGTAGATACGAAACAATACATCAACCCGGTATGGCTTTTGGCTAACGGAATCGAAAATCGATACAACATGTTTTGCCCAATACAATAGCCGAACAATATATCTATAATCTTGAAATTATCCAATTTATCTATGGAATAAATATACTATTTACAGTTGAACAAGTACGTTTGTTTCAAAATAGATATTAATAGAGTCAGCCTTCTCCGTTTTCTTCTCATCGTCACCCCTTTCCTCTTCGTCATCATACGGTTTAAATATCTTTTCGATGGTTACTCTGACATTTTCACAGAAAGTGGGATTGGCGTAACATTAACATAAGTCCCTTCAACCATTCAGCATCCCTGATGACTCACTCTGGAGCAAGACGACCGCAAAAAAATTCTTTGGAATGTCGGCAAAGTTTTATTCAATGCCTTATGACAAATATGGCAGATACTGCTCGAAAACCCCTTTTTCCACACTGTTTGTAAAACATACCCAACAGCAATGAAAGACCTTTGATGTCCTCGTGGGCTCTGCTTGGCCCCAGCATGGCCCTACTTCGAGTGTCATCCGTGGACATCTTTGCTGAAAAGCGAGCCATAGCTGGGGAAGTAATACGCCGGCAGGGGGCGTGCTAGTCTTGGAGGACGGTGTTAGGGTTCCCGGGAGAATTATGCATCGTTCATCTACTCCGGACAATACTGTACTGTGTGTTCACCTGAATTTTCAACGATGATTAAGTTTCAATGAAATGAGGCGTAAGACGAGGTTTTTGTAAGGGTTTTACAAGAGCTCATCGGTGAAACATTTGCCCCGGGGACTAGATTAACTCTATCGTTCAATAGTTCAGTTGGAGCTGCCTCTAACACTCAGCAACGAAATGAAACTTTAAACATTTATCTCTGTCCTCAATAAAATGACATATGCGGCCAATATAAAATGGGGGGAGGGGATCGTTGCGTATAAAAGACAAATTTGCAAGTTTCCTTCGCTTATGTAAAACAATGTTACGGCTTTGCAAAACAATTTAAGTTTTGGGCGATAGGACATGATGGGGGAAATGATTTTTTTTTCGTCGATATGTTATATTATATCTATCTTTACTAAAGCAAATAAATGACATTTTTACATATTGTGTAAGAGAAGTAAAATATATTTTATAAAATGCAGTTGCAATCTTAACCATTAACGATGGTCTTATATCAGTGACGCCTTTCACGGTTTTAGATGTATTTCTAGTATTAAAGGATTACAACCGTATCGAATTTAACTCAGAGACATGCCCCATTTACTTACATTTTTTTACACAATATTATAGTCTTAATGATATAACCAAATACAGAGATAAAACTGCTACTCAGTCAGTTAGTGAAACATTAACTGTCACTAAACACATACACCCATTATATCAGTATATGCAAATAATACAATCAATGAATAGTTTTTTTCCTTCAAGTATAATTAAATCTTGCCTAGTTAAAACTTATTTGACAACGATTTGGAAACACGTTCTAATTCTTATCCATCACGGCGGTATATGGATGGACCAGTACTTTGCGCATTGGAAGGCCATGAAAAACTTTAACACACAACGAGGCTCGAATCTACAATCTCGGACCCCACTAGTGCACCCCTGGCCACGGTGTTTTCTTCAGTTTGATTTGATATATCAGAAATTTAAATCCATGTTACCAAGTCACGTATATGCATGAGGATGTTATTTCACATTTCATACGTGGATTGATTTTAATAATTTTTTTATTCCATACGTGGATTGATTTTAGTGATTTTTTTAAAAAATTGTACATGTATTAAGATTAAAGGCAGATGCATTTACAGATATGAATGGCTTGTTATGTTCACTAGAGGCTGTTTATAAAATGATAGATAAAATAAAATAAAATGGAACACCATTGTAAGTTTTAAGATCTTGAATATACCGTTATTTTACAAGTTTTACAAGTTGCGATACAATATCATAAATATGGGTTGTAAATCTGTGAACCTGAAATCCTGTTTAGAAAATTAAGGGTGATTTTTTTTTTTTTTAGAAGAAAATGTATATGATTAAATAATACATGAATAGAAACGTTGTATAACTCTCAGTAGTTTTAATCCCTTAGTTTAATAAGTCTTCTTTTTGTTCGTTATATCTGATGTTCCAAGACTTTAAACAAATGTGACCGACGACATTTTTATAGGCTTCAAGCTAGAAGATTCGCGAAAACATGTTACAATCTGCACAGACCGGTTCACGTACTCCAAGAGAAACGAGTTCAATGGCCAATGATCAATAAGTGTCAGGCAAATATTGACGAACAATTTTAGTGTTTGTCGCCTCCTTAAATACACGAAACGCAATACCATATTTTTATAGTTTTGAATCAATATTTGAGTTACCTATGCAAACAGAAAATGTGTTTTATACGGAATCCCTTGGTGTTTACCCATTTCCTGATATCCCCTCAGATCACGTGTTATTTTCTATAACGGAATTCTGGGATTGAAATCCCGCAATTCAATCTTCTGAAGAGCTCTTGAAGCTGATACGAAATGTGATGATACAAAAAAAGACAATTACAAAAGGGAGCAGAAGTTTTGATCTTTCCGATGACCACCAAGGTTGTCCGCAGATGTCTAAGCCAAAGAACGAGCTGGAGGGTTTCGCACCCTCTAAGGTATCAAGTGTAGGATTGTTTGCTTACTCTACACGGAAATAACCTAGGCTGAAACTTGTATTTATCCCCCTCGTCTAGTTTCAGATTAAGTTCGTTTGAACTTCCTATGCGAAATGCGTCATTTCATATTTTTGCTTCGTGCGTAAACGCGTAATTATACATGTAGTATGACGTTTCACGTCACATTTTGTTTTTACTTAAGTATGTGTTCTATTTAATGTTTACTGGATTTTCGACAATAGGTCACACCCACAAAGGTGTTGAGTGTTTGTTTTTTTAAATTGTTGATACAGTATTATTTTGACAATTTGATGCTTTTGCATTTAAATAAGATTAAATAAATTATAAAATAGACGATAGGCTATGCAGAAAAATGTGGTAAATATTGAACATTCATCAACTACAAATGCTGAACAATGACATGAATTAAAATACTCTTTCATTTATTACTCATTTAATTTGGTTTTGAACATTTCAAGAGAAAGTCATTGTGTAATAGCAGACAAGTCATAAAAAGTAATAAGCTTTTAACGAAAATAATGAAGCAGTAAATAAAAGCTTGAAAGAAGCACATTGTTTTGAAATTGTTAATAGTTCGCTTAGCGTGTTGACCTTGATTTAAGAAAAAAAAATGTCTATCATTCATTATCATAACAAACTCAGTCACTCGTTTACAAAATATTCATATCCGAAACGTTTTATTTACTTGACTATTTATTTATTTATTTATTTATTTATTTATTTATTTATTTATTCATTCATTCATTGTTTCTAGTGTCATTGATGCTCCGCCTTAAATATTATGTCAGACTCCTGGAGTGTAACAGCTTACGCATTGTAGTGTAAACATGGTTTTCGTAGATATAACTGCCGATGAAAAAAAATACATGTATACCAGAGAGGAATGTTTAACAAACAATTTTGTTTTGCGAACCAATCAAAATCTGAGAATTAATTATAGGAGTGTGCATTTTATAGAGATTGGAGAGGAATCATTATATTGAATAAAGTTTCAATAATTAACAATATGTTGGAAAATCTAACAGTTGAACTGGCTGTATTATGAGTTAGAGTCTGTACTTAAGAGGGGGCAACCGTGGACGGGTGGTTATTGTCGCTCTTGCCGATGTAGGTTCGAGCTGAGAACTCGAGTTATTCCGCCACTAGTATTTAGCTAGACTGAATATTGTCACACAGACGGCATATCATTATTATTTAAAAAAATAAATAAAAAAAATGAAAAACAGACTGAATATATTGATGAAGTAGAGTTCAGAATCATATTTTATATTTTATCTGTGTAACGCATGGTATATAACTATGCCTGAGAAATGATATACGACCCTTTGGTGCAGACTAAATCGGTTTACAGTCGACTAACTACAAACTGTCATAATAAAACTTAAATACGAGTGGCATATGGTCAGCAATCTGTGAGTTTTAAGAGAAGTTATTGAAAACGAACGTGAAAAATAACGAATGGAATCCTTTTTAATCCAATATGCTTTATGAGTCAAGAAGATCCTTGTAATTGAGTGAGCTTAATAAAACTAGTGTGCCTTTTCACATTTTTATTTTCAAAACTGCTCACAGATAGGGTGGATTTGTTGTTCTGTCAATTACATTATCTTATTTTTACCTTCACTTTATAAGACGAATGTCATACACAGCGTTTCATATTTTAAGTTTCATGTGCACTTAAGTGATGCTTTAGGGTCGCAATACAACTTGAGGAATTCTCAGTGTACGGATAATCATTACCTGATGTGTTGCAGGGTACATGCAGGGTGACCACGACGGACCCCCGGAGTTGATGGGACAGGATGGTTACCTTCAGTCACAGCAGACCCGGCAGAAGCGGGTTCGAACCTCTTTCAAGCATCACCAACTGAGAGCCATGAAATCCTACTTCAACCTAAACCACAACCCGGATGCCAAGGACCTGAAGCAATTGGCTCAGAAAACCGGCCTCTCAAAACGCGTACTACAGGTAGGAATTCTTTCTTTCAGTTTTTTTTTCTGTCTGTCAGTAGAATTATCGTTCATTCATTCTCTTCATTTCTTTCTTTCATTTATTTTTTCGTTATTTATTTCCTTTTTTCCCCTTTTTCTTTATTTCCTTGTCGTTTATTTCTTTCATTCCTCCGGGTACGAATCATCGTCGAATACCCACGGCCGATCGATAGATCATCTAGAAACGGAATAAGTCAACCGGGGGTATTCGACGATGGGTACGAATCTGAATCGGAATGTATCCTTTCTCATATTTTATCGTTGCTGATGTTATTGTTTTCATTAAAGATGTTGTTAAAATCCATATCAAATTTTATGCAATACTCGTTATACAAGTATTTCATTATTTCCATTTTTTGTAGATGTAAATGTACGATATCGTCGTCTTTGGATGTACCATCATAATATTTACCTGACATGTTTTCAACTGAATTGAACATTATCTGAATGGTAATATAGTGTGCACATACATTTAATTTAATGTCTCATACTAACACATTAACATGTCAGAAATTGATTTAGAAATATTATGAATATACATGCTTTAACAACAAAAGAAAAAAAAAGAAAAAAAAAAGAAAAAAAAAAGCATTTTCAATTTTACAAAATTAATATGCAGATAGAAAACATGAATTGAATAGTTTTATTTATTTATTTATTATTTAAATGATGTTATTTCTTGCAGGTGTGGTTCCAAAATGCGCGTGCAAAATATCGGCGGCACGTGTTGAAGCAGGAAACCAATAAATCTGAAGGCCGGGAAACAACAGAAGAGTTCCGACTAAGTGAGGAAGAGAAAACCGAAGACAAGTCTTACGGTGAAATGTGTAACAATAGTTCGTCGTCAATGTCGGATTTGAGTTCCACTCCGTCATTGTCGGATATTCCGCCCAGTCTGTCGGAATACGATCAGCAAAACACAAGTTTGTCGGAACTCTTCACTAACACAATATCTACCATCAACTAAAAACGTTGATGACGTCATGTACAGAGGATGACAATTGTTCTATATACATGTAGTTTCATGATCCAGTGGCATTGATACAAAATGCAAACAATATTCCTTGAATATCTTTGTTTTTTTCTGTTGACTTGTATATAAAAATTAAACATTCAGAAATATAAAAGTGAGTGGATTAAAACAAATCAAAAGAAACGGAATATTACGTTTTGTCATCGGGCATTTCCGTAAGAGTGGTATTATACTTTTCTGTAATATCAAGAGAAACGCTTGACTTTCTTGTGTTCATTTGCAAATCGATGGCTTTGTAGCAGTATATATGTGATTGATTGGAAATTTCATCATGTGTGATTTAAAATCCGTCTAGCCCCATTGTGCAAAATATGTGCAAATTTGACGCATTATATGCCGAGACTTGGCGAAAATATTCTGTTAAGACGAGGTGAGATGTGTGAAGGCGTTGTCATTGAAACGTGTGTATCAGCATTATAATTTAAAACACATGTATATATGATTAAACATTTTCTCTATCATTTTTACACACGGTGTGTTTGAAATAAGTGTGCAGCTGCACATTTTTAACTTAATACACATTATTTTAACCAAAGTTCTTCTTTGTGCAAATTGTGTTTATTCCATATTCAATCCGCAATACTACATTGTTTCCAGCGCATTATTGCATAATAGCATGAACTAACTGGAAAGAAACAGTGTTGAAATATTGGATGGATATATACCTACTATTTATTCACAGGGGACATAAGAGAAAAATACGAAACTAAATGTGAAAAAAATACGAAACTAAAGGAGTGAGATACGAAACTACAGGAGTAAAATACGAAACTACGCCTGTCACAAACGATTTGAAACCACGATCTATAATTATGTACGATCGATGTGGGTCCCTTTAGTGCTTAAATTACTTTTATTCATATGGAAGTTATCTATTTCGTATAGTATGTACACCAAGTCTCGTACATATTGTGTTTGATTTTATTGAATTATTTGTCGTATAGTGACTAAAGAAACCGGAAGATGCAGTGCTCAAAATTTTTATTACAAGCGCCGTATGTTCTGTAAGGCATTTTTTTTCTTCTTTCCTTTTCTTCTTTACTTATTTATTTCCAATCGCTTTTATGTTAGTTACATTTCTCTATATGTATTTCCTTATTAGACTAGAACTCAAAATTGATGCCATATTGGAAATTATTTCTTCCTTATGGTTGTCACATGACAATAAATCACGCTTAAACTGATGAATAAATGAATTAAACTAAACTTTTAACAATGAATAGCTAGTCACAAATGAATTATATCTGTTAGACAGGGTTAGTGACATATATATTTCAACCAAAGACAAAAGACAGAAATAGAACAATGTATTAAGATATGGTTTTTACCGTTTATTTTTCCATATAAATTCCTTATTGCTTCTGAGAAAAAAAAAACTAATGAAAAACAGACGCCATGTATTAACATTTGGATATTGAATGCGTTAAAACACATTAAGCTTTACTCTGTTTTATAAACTACAGTTCTCTTGAATTGGGAATGCTTTTTTTTTCTCTGTTTATGTTAATTATGAAATAATAAGATTATATTGTAAAACCGTTGTCCTATGGCGTTCACTTCTTGGTCAATTGCCTGTAAAGATTTGTTTATCCATTTCTCTGTAACGGCCCTAAACCTGCATTTCCTTTTCAGATCTTCTTCTTACTTATAACAACAAATCTTTTTTGTACATCTTTTGTAACAGTTGCTTTTGTTTCATTTGACTTTCTTCTTTTTTCTGTGTTCAACTGAGATATTAAATTGTGCATTTTTTTTGGCAATTAAATAAGCAATCTTATCTACTCAATTATTTTGTTTTTGTTGGTTCTTAGATTTTAAAAGAGATTTTGTATGTGCAACTAAGTTAACTTACAAGACATATCAGTACTCGAATTTAGTGTAAGTTAACGTAATATCGATTTACTCCCAAGTATCTGAACACAAATTGACATTCAGATTATGTAAATGTTAATGATGTGTAGTTATGTTGTGATGTTCGTGGGTCAATCTCCACCAAATCTGAATAAAATAAATAAATGAAAAATGATATGTATTTTTTGTGTTCTATATATTTTCCGTTTTATTATTATTATTTTGTTGTTGTTGTTTTGCCAAAGTGAAAACCCACATTAATCTTAGATATTCTTTTTAACATTAAATGACTAATGAAAAAAGAAAGTTGATACTATATGGTCACATGCTTATATGGCATTTCATAATTACAGTGTGTCAAATATCTTATATCATTCAACTGTATCAACAATTTCGTCTTTCACTCAGACAATTACAAAATTCATACATAATCTTAAAATGTGTTATCATATCAACCAAAAAAAAAAAAAAAAATAATTAAACTGCATACGAATCATAAGGTACTGTATATTTTTTATTTGTCAAATCAAACAAGATTATATATATATATATATATATATATATATATATATATATATATATATATATATATATATCTTAATTTTTTTATCTATTTGAAAGGAAATTACTTGGATGGCAAGTTTAGATATTCTCACGCAATCATAATTTATAAACATATAATTGCATTTTTTTCTATCAATATTTGATATATATGTTTAAAGATAAATTATTTTATAAATCGACTTCCCCATAATAATAATAATAATAATACAAAAACCACTGAAACAAATATCATATTATATCATTATAAAACACAAAGTATACCGGTCCCGGTGGTCGAGTGGTTAGAGCGTCAGCCTAAGAAACGGGAGGTCGTGGGTTCGATCCCCGGCCTGGACATACCAAAGTCGTAAAAAATGGTACTGGTATAGCTTCCTTGCTTGGCGCTCAGCATATATGGGTAGTTCCAGGACTGGTTGGCACGGTGTCGGGATAATGTGACTGGGTGTGATATCATGCCACATGTCTACGGCGTGATACTGCAGTGTGGCAGCACTATATCTGTCTCAAGTAGACATCGTCTACAAATGACTGAAATACTGCCGTTGGGTCGTTAAATCCAACAAACAAACAAAACGCAAAGCACTGGTCCAACTAAGGAACCCGTATAACTCGGTATTCTCACCAAGGCTACGTGCTTTAGAAATAAACAACGAATTTAAATATTCTTTTTTAATTTATCGATATATGATTATCACACAAAGAATCTATGTGATACCAAAACCCCTCGTGTGACGCTGAGGTCGGAAGTCTGCGAGCATATCAGTGTAGTCCAAACGCTTGTCCTATCAGGCGGACTAGGGAACCCGAACCATTCATCACATTCCGGTATCAGCAAATCATGACAAAATCGCGAGATATTTCCCGCCCCATCAACCTCCTTATCGTTACCCATAATTCGCAAAGTGTCACGTGTCAATGGCAATTCGGAACGTTCGTAAATTATCGCAGGTCTATATGTCCTGCCATCATGGGGAATTGTTTAAATATTTTTTTGCTTCGGAAATTCCTAAATGTTTAGGATTATTTTCGATTTAGCCATTTAGATCCACATCTACGTTACGACTATATTTGTAAACATATAACTCAATAACAAACATAGTTGTTTTTAGTCCCTTAAATCACGTGCCTTCATATTCCTTAAATAAATAATAAGAATGTGACAAAATATTTTTGCGAAGATAGTGTACAATAGAAAATGTAAAACATTTTGTCACTGCGGTTTATTGTAGTAATTGAGATGTGTATGAGTTAAAGTGTAGAAAAGAAGGCACAGGTTGTACATGTTGATTGTACTCTCAACAACAAGTTTTTTTTTTTTTTTTTTTTTTTCGTATCGGCGGCATGCTTCAGACCATTTAAAAATATTTTACTCTCTATATGGCCAAGAAAACATAAAACAAACACGGTATATATACATATACTTATTAAAGCAAACAACAAAACAAATTATCAAGCAGGCATAAAGTGCATAAAAATTTAGTTAATGATATAGTGTTGGAAGAAAAAAAAAGGATTAAGAAAAAGCTATAATGATGTTTTTCCTGTTTTAATTTTGTAGCATCATGTAAAAAAATCTGTAGTAAGTGTCTTGTTATGTTAAGGAATTCAGGACTTAAGGACTACGTTTGAATTTCCGCAATAAAAGAACACGAAACCCGCAAAAAAGGGTAACGTATCCTCATGACCTTCCCAGGCGCAAAGAACTGGTCCAACCCAGGAACCATTGAGAGGGATTAGTATAAGTTGTAATAACTTGTTTTCTAGTCGACGTAAAATGAATGATAATACATTGGGGACGCTGGTCATGTTTGTAGATTACGAACATGTACAAAAGGAACACTACTCTGCTTTTAAGTTAATTTTTATTTTTTAGGATACTCTGTAATAGATGAGACAAATTTTAATTTTAGATACGGTCACCAAAATTGACTGAGCCCTATCTGTAAACAATTATTAGTTGTCGCTATTAGATTATTATTTTTATCATTTTAAAGTAATGGGAGTTGACAATATATAAATAAAGAAATAAAGAAAGAAAAGAGCACTGGCTCTAACGATCTTTGACTAATTTGTACTTCGATCCAGAGAATAAATACAGGGAGAAATAAAACAATTCCAGTAACACGGACTGCCAGAGACTGCCGGCAGTTTTTTTATGCAGTTAGAGATATTAGCCACATGACGTCCTTGTTGAAGTATGGAAATTGTAGATAATTTGTAACCCTCGGCTTATCTCGTACAATCTCGCGTGTTTCTGATTTTATAGAGTGTTCCCTCGGTTGGATACTGACAACGAACAAATCATTACTATAGGGTGTCTCTGCGAAGTGGTCGAAAATCGAGAGCCGGGAGCGCTGGAGTTTTCTCGAAATAAACCAAATTGAACCAAAGTGCATATATATATTGATTATAACTGTGTTAAGATTAAAAGTAGAAACCTTCTCTAAGGTAACTCGTACCCATGTGGATGTGTTTTCACTGAGCGAATATCATGCCTTCATAGTTAAACTACATATCTTACTGTAAATAATTATGTATCGAAGATATTTGAGTTTGCTGATTCTGTCATGAAGTCAATTTCGTGAGTATTATATTATCCGTCAATCCATGTTAAAGATGTAAGAGATTTTCTAATTGAACAGTTTTTTACGTACTATAGATATTCGTGGATTAAATCATTCGCGATATTCAAGAAAAGTAGTTCCAAGGAACTCCATATAAGTACACTCTGACGTCATCAGCGATTATGAGTCATACAGAGGATACGGAGACTTGAGAGATTGGGACACGACTGCCAATAGTTACTGCATAAAAGCGGAGGCTAATGTCACGTTATCAAGGTAAAGTAATCGTCAAGGTCATGGAAT
>CM037782.1:3098225-3148225 GCA_021229015.1 Solen grandis | reverse complement strand
AACACCATAGTCTAGTGGTGCGTGAAGTATGTGAGGCGCAATGCTATGGCAGTGGAATGCCCTTTTTCAGTCCGGGATCAACACGTGGTCGGCGGTGCTTTAGACGCGATCAGGTCGCAATTAGACGTGACAACTTGCAGCTTTTTCCCCCGCGTTCGAACACGTGCGAAACTATTTTTAGCCTTTCGCACAGCCGCCAACGGTCATACCCCGTACAAAGTACGGTCAAGCACGGCCAAGCCAATTTTGACCAAAACTTACCACTTTCGACCACGTCCACCAGATTTTCCTAAGTTTTTGTACGTGATTTAGCCGTAAAGTGCTGTGTGACCGGGGCTTTACTGGTGTCTTAACGTTTAACCGGTCTCTTAATGACCTAATAACGTCCTGTTACCGTTCCACCGTCTTCATAACGTCTCTATACCGGTCTGTAGCCGTGTGTTTTCATTGCGCCCGTTTAAAAACGCACAAGACACCGTGACTCAATAGTTACTGTATAAAAATGATTAATTTGAAATATGAAACTTGAAGATAATCTATTTACATACAGACAATAATAACATACAGACAATAATATACTGAAACTTACCCGCATTATCAGACGACTCATACTTGGGGTTCTTACCCTTGAAATTGTGAATCTGGTTGGAGGATCCTGCAGTTCCGGAAGCTTTCTTACTTTTCACACCCCTGAAGCTTTCATTCCACACTTATGCATTAATTACGAATTGTGAGAAAATTATGAGGAGTACATGTACGTAAAATTCTTTAACTGATGTGTGACCGGACGGGGAAATAACCGTATGTTTAGCAAGGTGGCGCGAACGTTTAGCGAACGCTAAGGGGGCGTTCCGGGTGATAAGGGGCCGGTAGCGACACAGTGATGAACCGGCATGGACCCGGCGAAACCCGGCTGGAAAACGGCAAACATGGTGACACTGGCTGGTACGAGGACGCTGTAAGCGGTATGGACCTGGTATGGAGACGTTATGGAAACGTTTAGTAGTACAAGGCTGTAAAATAAAAAAATAAAAAAATGCGGACGGAGAGATTATAACCGCTTGTCATTTAAATCAAACGGTATGGGCCCGTTGGTCTTAGCCGTTGCTATGTGACAGCACCATAAGGTTTAAGACGGAACAACGCACTTAAGGTACACCCTGTATTGAGTCTAATATGTCTAAAGCACTAAAGGTAACCTGATTTTATGTCTTTTCTTCAGCACCATAAGGTTTAAGACGGAACAACGCACTTAAGGTACACCCTGTATTGAGTTTAATATGTCTAAAGCACTAAAGGTAACCTGATTTTATGTCTTTTCTTCAGCACCATAAGGTTTAAGACGGAACAACGCACTTAAGGTACACCCTGTTTTGAGTCTAATATGTCTAAAGCACTAAAGGTAACCTGATTTTATGTCTTTTCTTCAGCACCATAAGGTTTAAGACGGAACAACGCACTTAAGGTACACCCTGTTTTGAGTCTAATATGTCTAAAGCACTAAAGGTAACCTGATTTTATGTCTTTTCTTCAGCACCATAAGGTTTAAGACGGAACAACGCACTTAAGGTACACCCTGTTTTGAGTCTAATATGTCTAAAGCACTAAAGGTAACCTGATTTTATGTCTTTTTTCATGCAGTTACAGTGCACCCTATTTAGGTTTCACATGTTGTTTCTAATGTTAAGTTAAGCCCTTTTGTTAAGCTTAATGCAATTAGGTGAAAAAAGAAATAAGTTGTTTGTTTCCACTAACATCCCAGAAAAAAAGTAGGTTCGGTAAGTTGGCTATTAACCTTTTTTTTTATTTTTAAGCTGTTTTCCTTTTTTACCTTACTGTTTTTTGTTTTTTTTTTAGAGAAATTGACGAACTAAAGCGTTTTTCAACCGTTCTAGCTCGAATGCTTTTAAAAAAAAATAGGGTCGGTACAAAAAAAGGTCGGTCGGGTAAATGGAAACATTATGTCTTATCTAAACGTTTTATGTTAAAACTGAACCCTGAATGAAGAAAGAAGAATTTAAAAAAATGCTCCAATTTCCTTAATTGATAAATATTCTCAAAAAATAGAATGATCTGTCTTTTTTTTTTCAAAACATATAAGACGTTTCATGTATTACATTTCCGCTTGCGCTTGGGTGTGCATATTAATATTAATACCTTCTTTTGAAACTGTCCCCGGTGGCCGAGTGGTTAGAGCGTCCGCCTCGGGAGCGGGAGGTCGAGGGTTCGATCCCCGGCCGCAACATACCAAAGTCGTATAAAATGGTACTGTTATAGCTCCCTTGCTTGGCGCCCAGCATATAAGGGTAGTTGCAGGACTGGTTGGCCCGGTGTCAGGATAATGTGACTGGGTGTGGTATCATGCCACATGTCTACGGCGTGATACTGCAGTTTGGCAGCACTACTATATCTGTCTCAAGTAGACATCGTCTCCAAATGACTGAAATACTGTCGGTGGGACGTTAAACCCAACAAACAAACAATCCTTTGAAACTAATTTGCATATTACGTGTTCTTTTCCGAGGACGATTTCAAAAAACAAAAATAAAATAAATAAATAAATAAATTTTGACACCCAGTCACATTATCCTGACACGGTGCCAACCGGTCCTGGAACTACCTTTATATGCTAAACGCCAAGCAAGGGAACTATGCCAGTACAATTGTTTACGACTGCAGTATGTCGCGGCCAGGGACCGAACCAACGATCTCCCGATTCCGGGGCGGACGCTCTTAACCCCTGGCCACCGGGACCGTTAATACCAATCAATAATATCATCGTCGAATACATAAGGCCGATGGATAGATCATCTATAAGCCCACATGATTTCATGTAGTGACGGGATTAAGTCAGCCGGGAATATTCGACGCTGAAAATTATATTTAAGTAAGTTATGCAAAATCAATCTTGCAATGTAAGTATATTTTTTTAACAGCCGCCTCCAAGCCCCGCACTCCGAACTCTGTTAAACATGTCTAATATGGATTCACCTGCAGCGGACGGCGTTCACTGAGATTGTTCGCTTTCTAACTCGAACAAATGTGAAGCAATCTTAACATGGTCACAATGTCTAATTATTAATATGGGTACATTATTCGGCTAAGTCCGATAATTAGCCAGAATATTTCAGATACTCCGGAGTTATGGCCCTTGTCATGATGAAAATTGCTACGTTGACAGTGTGCGCTTTCTAACAAACAGGAACCTATCTTGTCACAATATGGAGACAATATCTCACAAAGTTCGATAATCAGCCAAAATGTATCGAATACTCAAGAGTTACGGCCATTGAAATGAAAACAGTGTCTGCTAACAATGACATTCGTAAACGGATCCGTTTGCCAAACTTTGTCAAAATGTGTATTGGTACAGTATCCCTATCTAAAATCTGCATGTGTCAGAATGTCCAAGACATTCCAGAGGCTTGATATTTGAACTGATAAAATTGCATAACGGGCGTATTTTGCGATAAACAGCGCTCCTATTTAAACGTGTAATACACGTACTATGTTTTCCAACATTGTTCTGGAATATATTTTGACAATCCATACACTCTTCGACTTTCTGCTATATTTCCTTTTTTGTGAGTGACATCTAAAGTAATTTTGCTACGTCCCTTGAGTGTCATCTTAATTTTATCGCGTATATAGAAAACAATGTCATATCTTATAAATTGAACATAAGAACTTCTGAAATTTCTTCCAAAGGTGCAAAGAGAGGGATGAAACAAATCTCCTATTCATCATTCAGACTGAATTTCGAAAGGTACGGTCATCAGACCATAATGATGGACGCCACCTATATGAAATTCCGATGTATAACATCTGTGTGAATACGAACACCGGATTTTATGTCATTGCATCCGTCTTCACCGGACGAGACACGACTCTCTCAGTAACGGAAGCATTGCAGATGATAAAGAACTGGAATCCTTCGTGGAGACCTAATTTTCGTATCTATAGAAAAGTAACTGTATATTTGAAAACGTAATAAACACCTTGACATCTGAAAACATAAACAAAATGTTTGGGTTTCATCCTTAGAATATATGTTGAAGTAGAGTATAACGTTACTGTTACAGGATTTGAGTTATATTGATGCCATATAGAGGAAGACCCCGAATGCACAGATCTACCTGTTTTACCAATAGACCAATACATTTATACATACATATGATATATGTAATTAAATGGGACCCGTTTATAAAGTATCAATATAAATTATTATACGTTTTTCTTTCTAACCTTGATTATCTAAAATGGATAATTTGTCTTATATTTTAATCTGGAGATTTATTACAGGGTCAGGGTCTTTCTCTGCAGTTTCTACTGTCAGAAAGCATGGCAACGCTGGCTAAGTCACAATAACACACCTGACAGAGATGAAGTTTTAGAGCTGTGAGTACTAGTTAAAAATCAAAGAGTTAAAAATATGGAATTACCACACACACACACCGAACACACACAGAGGTAAATCCATTATCTGAGAAATTTGTTTGTAGATCATTTATTTTGCAATGAGACTATTTTATAAATTGATTCATAACGAATACATTATCAAATAAAGCTTTAAACTATAGAAGAAAAAAAACGAAGAATTTCAAACTTATTCTAATTCTCATTCAATTCTGTTATTTTGATAACTATTAGAATATGCTTCATGCATTTGTGTAATTTAAAAAAAAAATCACCATGTTACTCTGTAGTCTGAATAACATCGCAAACTCATCAACAAAAGACGAAGTGGATGCTAACATCTCCAGAATGAGAAGTCTGCCTCAGTACAAAAACAGAATAATATTTCAAAACTGGACGGAGAAGAAATGGCTGGCAGAGGCAGAGGTGGGTAATTCATCCATAGATTGGCATAAGGACATAAACACAGGCCGAATGACAAATATTTTTAATTGATATCTTTTAAAACCTCATATTTGATAGTGCATGTAGAAGAAAAGGTTGATCCTCTCTCTCTCTCTCTCTGTCTTTCTCAGTAGTATGGTCAGCGGTTTGGGGCCAAGACTGCGCATGCGCAGGAGTGACGTCATCAGATTATTTGCGCATGTGCGGCGGCCATATTGGTTTTCTAGCATGACATCATGGTCTATATTTAGAATGACATCATGATCTATAGTTAGAATGACATCATGATCTATAGTTAGAAATGACATCAATGTACAGAGTTGTACATTTGACCTAGGGCTAAGGACATTGAGGGTCAAGTCCTTAGGCGGAGACACATGGTAAACACAAAAGTACATGAGATACAACAGAGGTATTGATAGTCCCAATGATATACAAAGCTGACTTGTATATTCAGTCATAAGGCTTAATCACGGACATTGAGGGTCAGGTCCTCAGCCTTAGACGGGGACTATACAAAATCTTAAATCAATAATGTTATCAACATATGATCATCATACAATAAACATACAATAAATAAAAATATATCAAACATTATTTGGAAAACATAGAAAAAAAATTAATGGCATTACTTACGATGTGAACAGCTCCTGTTATAAAATGAACTCAACACTCATGTTTTACGTGTAATCTGCCGTTTATGGTCATAGTATTTCCGGAAATTATATTTAGAAATGTATTTAGCACTGAACAACTAGAATAAACCAGAATTAACCAGTTGTTATCTAAAATTAACTATGATTTTGATCAACAACCAATCAGAATAGAGTGCGATGACGTTATGTTAAAAAATAAAGTCAATATTGGAACGCATTTTTTGAACATGCCTGTACACGTTACTTCAACACAAAACGGAAATAAAGATCAAATTTTCAGAATTCAGGTGTGCGTGGAACACAATTTTTGAACATGTCTTGCGAATAATGAAATCAGTTAAAGTAGGCACCAGTACATTTCATAATCACATACACAGTGACCTATATACCAACAGAAAGAAAAAACATCTTACCTACCATGCATGGATACATTTTACTTTGAATCTGGAGTAACACACTCCATTTGTTAAATTCTCTCTCTCTCTCTCTCTCTTAATTTCTGTAGAGTTTGTATATGATTATATAAGCACATTCTCATACATAAAGTATCAAATTTAATGAAGTACATGAACACGTACATGTATACATGTAACATTTTCATGTTATATTCTCTCTCTCTCTCACACACACACACACACACACACACACACAGAGAGTCACGTTCGCGCAACACACACACACACACACGTGATATACCAACACACACACACACAGTCACGTTCGCGCAACACACACACACACAGACACACACACGTGATATACCATTTTAAGTCAAAGTATTTCCGGTAATTATTCTTGGAAATGTATTTCCAGTATACAACTAGAGTAAACCAGAGATAACTGGGTTACAATTTGAACCGACCAATGCCATGTCTTCATTTTATATCGATTGAACAAGTCTAAACATGTTGTCTAAAAATAACCATGACTTAGATCAACAACCAATCAGAAACGAAATGTAGTATTACAACCAATAACATGTTTCATTCCATGAATAGGCATGACATTGCACAACAACCAGCAATCATTTTTACTCCATGAACCTATGAGGCGTATACACACACACACACGCACACTATTCAAGCAAAATAATAGAATGCGTTCTGGAAATGAGATGGACATGCCGAGTAAGGTAATCTTTTTAATATATAAATCACCTACCTTTTTTTCCTCAGTATCCATTTTTTTATATCACACAACAGAATTTCCAAAAAGTGAATGACATGTATATTCATTAGTCTTTAGAAATTTCCTGCACACAAAAATTCCAACTGATCACTCTAAGAGAATACATAGAAAAAACCCTGTGTACTCTGTGCGTGAAAAAGATTATGTTTTGGGCTTTGCTAACTTGAAACACGTGTGTGTGTAATCGACATAATCCTAGAGCGGTGTGAAATAGCTAATTAAAAAGTCATTACCTCTTTCAGTTTACCAAATTATATACCATTCGAATATAAGTATAAAACATTGAACGAATTTTGTTATTTCGATTTCAGAAAAATTGATTGATTTGTTTTAAATTAAAAATAACATTTAATCATTTGAGTATACGAATTTGTTTTTTAATTTTTAATTTTTTATTGTTTTTGCAAATCAATTCTAAATACATGATTGATCCAATATTGATTTTATCGATTTTTGTTATATCATACAAAAAACCAATATTTTGCTTTTGTTCACTAATATTTAGTCATTTGAACAAACAAATAGTAAGAAGCTTCAAAATAAATCTGTTGTTTTTATTTTCAATCGAATTATTGTCAATTATCGATTTCATTGATTTCCCCCACCCACTTTTTTAAAGGTACAATGTTAAAAGGTAATATCTCCCTTAGTTGTTATCCGATTTGAATCATTTTCATAGCAATGGAAAGCTCAAAGTAAGATCTTTACTTTGAACACTCTTAACCGGAAGTCCATGATGAATAAAAACCGGAAATGACGTCAACACAAAAAATGACTCTATCTCCCTTAGTTTTCACTCTATTTATATATATTTTTTTATAGCTATAAAAAGCTAATTTTGATTTCCAATCGAATTATTGTCAATTATCGATTGATTTCCCATTTTTTAAAGAGTTGGTTGTTTTGAGAATCCTATTGTCAAAAAAAAAATTTTCATGCACACATTTTCTGTTCTACAATTATATTGTCCTTAGTCTCAAACATAGAAGGTTGAATTGGCTGGAATTCCTGGTGGTCGAAATCTTTTGTTTGATTTTACAGGGAAACTCATATTCTGACGTTTCATGGAAGTAGACTTTCTTTCCCTTGGTGGAGAGTCTTGTCTCTTGAGTTCTGACTTGGCCATTTCTACTGCTTGTGCCACTGGGGTAACATACTGAATGGTCGGTTCTTTAGACGTGCCACCAGTCTGTATTTTTTCTACAACGTAGTGTCCTTTATGATTAGGACGTAGTTTTCCCTCGGCCATGAGGCGAAAATGTTGTGACCATCTGTCAATGTTCATTATTAGTTTTTATTTATGTCTATTAATCTTCTCCCCCTTATAAACTTATTCATCATCATCATCATCACTAGATTCCGAATCTATCTCTCCGTGACCAATGACCTCATCGAACCAATGATTGTACTTTTTCAATACTCGTTTAATCACTTTCTTTTTATTATCTGAATCCAAAATTTCTCGAAGAATTTTCTGATGAACGACGCTTCCTTCTAGTTGAGCCGCTGTTCTCAAAAAATCTGTATACATTCGCATGAATTCTTTTTTATCGTCTTCAAAGACAAACTCATAGGCTTTTGAACGGGCTTTCTGTTCTGAGTTTCCTTCATTTCTATATTCGTAGTATTTTTCATCCCAAATTGTTTCCGTTTTCTCACCAGCTTTTTTGGCTAAGGATTCGAAATATTCATTTATGTCTTCAATGAAGTCTTGTTCATCCATAGAACTTTCATTATCAGAACCATCATCGCAGGTGATCCAATCTCGACGGCCTACTTTACTCGTAGGCTCATCTTCATTACTAGTATGTTCAGCTTTTCTTTTCAACACCGCTGGACACCATGCTCTGACATGTTTTTGTAAGTTACTAATGTCTGAAAACATAGAACCGCAGTCGTCGCAAGAAATCATGTTGTTTTGCAAAGTTTCGACTGGAACAGTATCCTGTCTCTGTATATCGTTTGGTGGTTCCATTCTACAATCTGTTTCCCTTATAAATTCCATCACATTTGTGCGCATGCGCAGTGAAGCTGGTGTAAGTGGCTTTAAATCTACGAGTAAATAGCCATAGGGATGACTAACAGCCTTTTCAAAAGGTCTTAACAGTTCTTGGGGGTTACTGGGGTACATTTGTCGGGCAAGGGTCATAACCTGTTGTCTGTCTATAGGGTTGTTAAATAATACCAGATAATGGCAATTTCGTCTCTGGGTAGGATCTTTGCTGAAATACAGGTTTTGGTTGATAGCGATGACAGACAGATTTCTATGGTGGCTACCTTCCGTGAATAAATCGGTCACTCGTTGGTCTTTCACCGCTTCCGTAGCCATGTCATCTAATATGATCACATTTCTGACTCTAGGGTCCAAAAACTCGTCTTTTTCCAGATTAAAAGGTACTCCTTTTTTGAATTCTACTTCCGGAAAAACGTTTCTTTGTATTTCGTCATATAACGGTTGCCATCTCTTGTATAACCAGATAATACGTTGTGGAGCGGGACGAAGTTTTTCATAAGCCCTCTGTAGTAGCTGTGATACGAAGTAAGTTTTACCACAAGAGGTCGGTCCGCTGACCATACACGTAAAGGGATGTTGAAAAACAAATTCCTGTCCATTAGTTAATGTTGAAGGAGGTATTTCCCTAACTTTCTTTTGTGTCTGTACTCCCTGAAATATCGAACCTCCCCCTTGAGGAGGAGAAAGAGGAAGAATTCCTCCTCCCTGAGGAGGAGGAGGAGGAGTCAATTCCAGAGGAGGAGGAGGAGTCAATTCCGGAGGAGGAGGCCTTTCATTGACTGTCTTTTCATTTCCATGTTTAAATGCACAATGTCTTAACATATTGTCCTTTCTTGTGAATACTTGTTCACACTCTAAACACTTTGTAGAAAACATATTTTATGAACTGAAAAAAGGAGGCACTTCCCCTTATAAGCTTTTATAAGTCCCAAGACTTTGATCCTGCTTGTTCTTATATTAAACAGGCTTCACACATCTCTAGATCCAGCTCTGAAAATCCCTCGTCGTAGTTCATGACATTGTCCATCTTATAGGACAAGATTTTCGTATGGTTTTTTCTACCCTCGAAGTTCAAACTAATGAAGATAGAGTCATTTTTACATAGAATGACGTCATTTCCGGTTTTTTGTTTATCATGGACTTCCGGTTAGAAGTTTAAAGTAAAGATTTCACTTTGAGCTTTCCATAGCTATAAAAATGATTCAAATCGGATAACAACTAAGGGAGATAGAGTCATTTTTACATGTGTTGACGTCATTTCCGGTTTTTATTCATCATGGACTTCCGGTTAAGAGTGTTCAAAGTAAAGATCTTACTTTGAGCTTTCCATTGCTATGAAAATGATTCAAATCGGATAACAACTAAGGGAGATACTACCTTTTAATATTGTACCTTTAAAAAAGTGGGTGGGGGAAATCAATAAACGATAATTGAAATAATTCGATTGAAAATAAAAACAACAGATTTATTTTGAATTTTATTAGTGAACAAAACAAAATATTATTTTTTAAAAAAAAAATAATCAATATTGGATCAATCATTATTTAGAATTGATTTGCACTAAAACAATATAAAAAATTGAGTTCTAAAAATTCAAAATAACAATATTCGTATAAATTTTTTTATAATCAATAATGAATCCATATCAGATCAATCATGTGTTTAGACTTAATTTGCACTAAAACAATATCAATCAATTGATTTCTGAAATCGAAATAACAAAATTCGTTCAATGTTTTATACTTATATTCGAATGGTATATAATTTGGTAAACTGAAAGAGGTAATGACTTTTTAATTAGCTATTTCACACCGCTCTAGGATTATGTCGATTACACACACACGTGTTTCAAGTTAGCAAAGCCCAAAACATAATCTTTTTCACGCACAGAGTACACAGGGTTTTTTCTATGTATTCTCTTAGAGTGATCAGTTGGAATTTTTGTGTGCAGGAAATTTCTAAAGACTAATGAATATACATGTCATTCACTTTTTGGAAATTCTGTTGTGTGATATAAAAAAATGGATACTGAGGAAAAAAAGGTAGGTGATTTATATATTAAAAAGATTACCTTGGCATGTCCATCTCATTTCCAGAACGCATTCTATTATTTTGCTTAATTAAAAATCTGATTGGTTGTTGATCTAAGTCATGGTTATTTTTAGACAACATGTTTAGACTTGTTCAATCGATATAAAATGAAGACATGGCATTGGTCGGTTCAAATTGTAACCCAGTTATCTCTGGTTTACTCTAGTTGTATACTGGAAATACATTTCCAAGAATAATTACCGGAAATACTTTGACTTAAAATGGTATATCACGTGTGTGTGTCTGTGTGTGTGTGTGTTGCGCGAACGTGACTGTGTGTGTGTGTGTTGGTATATCACGTGTGTGTGTGTGTGTGTTGCGCGAACGTGACTCTGTGTGTGTGTGTGTGTGTGTGTGTGTGAGAGAGAGAGAGAATATAACATGAAAATGTTACATGTATACATGTACGTGTTCATGTACTTCATTAAATTTGATACTTTATGTATGAGAATGTGCTTATATAATCATATACAAACTCTACAGAAATTAAGAGAGAGAGAGAGAGAGAGAGAATTTAACAAATGGAGTGTGTTACTCCAGATTCAAAGTAAAATGTATCCATGCATGGTAGGTAAGATGTTTTTTCTTTCTGTTGGTATATAGGTCACTGTGTATGTGATTATGAAATGTACTGGTGCCTACTTTAACTGATTTCATTATTCGCAAATAACGTGTACAGACATGTTCAAAAATTGTGTTCCACCCACTGAATTCTGAATTTGATCTTTATTTCCTTTTAACGTACAGCATGTTCAAAAATGGTTAATAACTTAGTTCAAAAATTGTGTTCCACCCAGGTCTGAATTCTGAAAATTTGATCTTTATTTCCGTTTTGTGTTGAAGTAACGTGTACAGGCATGTTCAAAAAATGCGTTCCAATATTGACTTTATTTTTTAACATAACGTCATCGCACTCTATTCTGATTGGTTGTTGATCAAAATCATAGTTAATTTTAGATAACAACTGGTTAATTCTGGTTTATTCTAGTTGTTCAGTGCTAAATACATTTCTAAATATAATTTCCGGAAATACTATGACCATAAACGGCAGATTACACGTAAAACATGAGTGTTGAGTTCATTTTATAACAGGAGCTGTTCACATCGTAAGTAATGCCATTAATTTTTTTTCTATGTTTTCCAAATAATGTTTGATATATTTTTATTTATTGTATGTTTATTGTATGATGATCATATGTTGATAACATTATTGATTTAAGATTTTGTATATCATTGGGACTATCAATACCTCTGTTGTATCTCATGTACTTTTGTGTTTACCATGTGTCTCCGCCTAAGGACTTGACCCTCAATGTCCTTAGCCCTAGGTCAAATGTACAACTCTGTACATTGATGTCATTTCTAACTATAGATTATGATGTCATTCTAACTATAGATCATGATGTCATTCTAACTATAGATCATGATGTCATTCTAAATATAGATCATGATGTCATGCTAGAAAACCAATATGGCCGCCGCACATGCGCAAATAATCTGATGACGTCACTCCTGCGCATGCGCAGTCTTGGCCCCAAACCGCTGACCATACTACTTTTCTCTATCCGTCAATGTTGGCGAAGTCTTTGTTTCTAAATGATTAACTTGCGTAGGCCACATTGCAGGACGCGGCAAACGCTATTTTCGTAATACATTGTACAAGTTTTAACGTTCGTAATGCTTATAATAGCCTTTGGTGGTATTATTTTACCATTACTAATTGGTACATTGGGTGACCATGCGCCTGAATATGGGTATTGAGAGACGTAATACTCGCATATAGTTTACAATTTCTTTGAATTTTTTTTCATAAAAGATAAGCTATTTTCAGCCATGGAATTACCCTAAAATGATGAGCAGCAAAAAGGGAAATGAAGGAGAACTATTGACCTCCTGTTTATTTTTTAACAGATCTTTCCACTCGGTTATTGTACTTTTGCAGCGACTTTGTTACCATAGCCTGAATAACACTATCACAGTAAAATTAACTGTTAATGCGATATTTCTCCCATGACCACCGATCTTTATGTCATTTTGCTTTGAAGCAGAACTATAACTATCTAAAAATTTCCATGACGTAATTTCTGTAATTAAGAATTTGCAGTAATTGCATAATGTTCACACTGTTGTTCTTGGTATCTAAATAAATAAACAACTCTTTCATATACATACGTATAAACAATGATTACGTACCTTATCTAATTATAACTAATACATTTCTAGTAATTGTAAAGGGTATTTCTCTCGACTTATTTTCATTTACATAAGTTACATATGACTACGTTGACTGATTTGATTAAATTTGATTAAACTGATTGTGATATAAACTTCTTGAGAATTTGTAAACTCTGAGCTTCTCAATAAATTTATGGAAATCTACGAGATTAAAAGCTTTTCTGAGGTCGTACAAAATGCTCCGGTCAATCCTCCCGCATTTATATTTCTTAGCCAGCTCTCAAAGATTTTAACAAGACGATTTAATGTTTCCATTCCTATCTGACTGGAAGAGTACAGAGTGTTGTCATTAATAATAGTATTCTAGAGTATTAGGCCCAATATTATCTTTGATGTTCATCAATGATCTACCGTTATATATTAATGATTGTTCGATTGATCTTTTTGCGGATGACTCAACTGAACAGATGCATGACAAGAACTTAGATGTAATCAAAATCAAACTGCAATTAGGAAACGATGCAGTAATGAACTGGTATGCAAATACAAATGTACATGTAATGACATGTTTCTTTATGCAGAAAAATCATAAATAATGTTGATTGGAACACGTAACAGACTTACACAGGTTTCAGATATAAGCTTACAATTAGACACTTTATCTATTACTAATGTTAATAATCAGAAGGTACTAGGGTTGTTACCGATAATAAACTAACTTCTCAAATTGAACAAATGGTTTTATAAATTTCCCATAAACTTACCCTCATGCAGTTATTATCATCATAATTTTGTGTCCCGTGAATGTTTACTGAAGTATTACAATGCTTATTTAGTCCCCTTGTGTGATTACGGGTGTTTGGTATGGGGCGGGTCAAGCCCAGTAAACTCTGTACAAATTGTAAATTACACAAACGAGCAGCTCGTATTAGTCTTAGAACAGGTCTCTTTCTCTCTCTGGAATATTAAGTTGACTGCCAATACGGTGTCGTATCAAATATCATGTTCTTATGGCATTGCATAGTTCGTCTCCAGCTTATCAGAGGCTTCTAAGATAGGTATTTTATGGACACTTAATAGTTTCTATATCTAATGCCTTATCACATAATAAATAGGTTTTTAATACCTACAATTTGTATTATATTATTGTTAAGAGGACCATATGGAAGAATGGCATTACCAAATATGTTATCTTCTAAAATAAAAATATATTGGGAGTCACGTCCGACCGTTCGTCTGAAGACGAGATTTGTCCGCGCTATTTCTCAGCTACCTTAAGCTGAATTTTGATTTAACTTTATAAGAATTGTAATTACCATGCCCAGTTGTGCATATCATAAGCAAGTCATGATTCGCTCGATTTTAAATGAGTCATGGCCCTTTATTATATTACCAATTAGATTTGTCCGCGCTATTTCTCAAGACTTTATCAAGACTGTCTGACATGGTAACAGTAACTGTGACAAAGCGGTATATGGGGGTATTCATCATTTTCGATGATAATTCTTGTTGTTGTTATTATCATTTCGGCAATTATGAGAGTTAACACGATGAAAAATTAGTTGCTTTAGCGAGGCAATATTTCATGAAAAAGTTTTGCATTCATCTAAGTCAGACTAAATGGACTTTTAGAACACATTTTAGAAATCTCTGGAAAAAAACAACAGTCAACAGCTGAGGATATTTGTGAAAATGACATGTATCATTGCCTAGTGAAAATATTGTTTGTAAATGATGCATGCACGTGTTATTAAAATATTCTGAAATGGTTTTGCTTTATTTAAGTATTTAAGCTTCAAAAACATGCGCGGCTACTTTGATGCTTTGCATCAAAATTCCTGAGCACGTGTAGTTCCATTCATAAAGTGCATATCTAGGGAGGTCGTCATTTTACTAACACACTACTGAGCGCGAAGGGATACAAAACGGCGAAATTGGCTGTGTTATTTATGCAAATCAATGATGGCTGCTTAGATTTAAGAATTCGTATTGATCATCAGTTGAGTTGACATACTGAATAATTTACAATGCTTTAAGAAATAATGGCACTATAGAGCATATTCATAGTTAATACACAGTATAGAATTTCTTGTATAATACTATTTTACTATATGTGCATGTATAAAAGAAATAGACCACAAGAAAAGACCATTGTTTACGTAAATCCAATGGCAGAACTCATGTACGTAAATCCAATGGCAGAACTCATGCATGAATAACGAAAGAAGCTTAATAACTGGTGGTGAGTCCTAACTAAGTTCGTGTTCTTAAGGGTATCATGATGCCACAATGAGCGTGCGCACTTACATACATATATACATACACACACTCACTATTTATAGCTCATGATATGCCTCTAGTTAATGTTTGCCGTTTTATGCTTTATTACTTTGGCTTTGCTTATATTTTTCCAGACATTGATATTTAAGTTTAAAATCTGTTAACTGCTCGCTTGTGGTTTACTTTAGTAGTTACAATTATTATTAAGTGATAGTTTTGCATGTGTTATTTGTAATTTCCCTTTTTTTAAAACAGCGTTAACGAGACCATACAAATAAGATGGTATACATGCAACCCGAATAAACACTCTTCGATAATCAAATATTTTGGAAGCGGACTTAAATAACATATCAGACTTAGAACTGACCGTACCTAACATGCGTGGGACGTTTTCAACACATAGGAGTTAAAACTAAGCGTACCTTAAGTGTTAGGGAATGTATTTACCCTCATAATCAAGATATTAGACTTAAAAATGAGCGTACCTTAAGTGCGTGGGACGTTTTCAACACCAGAAACAACATATTAGGCTTAAAACTGAGCGTACCTTAAGTGCGTGGGACCGTATTGAACCTTTCAGGCAACATATAAGACTTCAAACTGAGCGTACCTTAAGTGTGCGGGACGTTTTCAACACCAGAAAAGAACTGAGCGTACCTTAAGTGCGTGGGACGTTTTCTACATCAGAAACAACATATTAGACTTAGAACTGAGCGTACCTTAAGTGTGATGGACCGTATTGAACCTTAGAAACAACATATTAGACTTAGAACTGAGCGTACCTTTAGTGCGTGGTACCTTTTCAATATCTGAAACAACATATTAGACTTAGAACTCATATTAGACATAGAACTGAGCGTACCTTTAGTGCGTGGTACCTTTTCAATATCTGAAACAACATATTAAACTTAGAACTGAGCGTACCTTAAGTGTGAAGGACGGTATTGAACCTTAGAAACAACATATTAGACTTAGAACTGAGCGTACCTTAAGTGCGTGGGACCGTATTGAACCTTTAAGACAACATATTAAGACTTAAAACTGAGCGTACCTTAAGTGGACCGTAATTCAAAATCAGATACAACATTTTAGACTAAATTTAAGTTTTCTTTATGGGCGGTATTCCGCAATGAACCCCTGATGCGAGGTGCGAATAGCTTGTACCGTAAGTCCGCGGGATTTTAGTTGTTTACTGCGAGCGTGTGGGAATTAGCCGAAGAATGAAGGGGAGATAACTGCGTGGCGATTGCCTTTTTCCGAAAAAAAACAACAACAAAAAAAACGCGATATTTTAATGTGGCCCTAACTGGATTCCGTACTTTTTTCTGTGTGCAATATGTTTTGAAACAAAGATAACGAACATAGGAAAACAATCAGCAACACTACAAATCCTAGCTAAAGGAAGGTGAATATCGGCGTCTGCACTATCTTAAATGTTTCTCGCCCTTCATTCTAGTCGTACCACAGATCTATCGATATTGATCAGTCGCCGTATCAGTTTTAGCATATTTCTTTATTTATTTATATATGTTACTTCGGTATGGTTTGTGATGATCAATCATTTAATTTTTAAGTTGATATAAAGGAACAAAATGCTTTTTAAAAAAACAATCCATGTAGGCCTATTACTTTTCTTATTGTCCTTTAGTCCTATATGATATGCCTTCGCTTTGTGATATTTTCTTTCTGTGGCAAAGCTTTGCCCAACCTAAAAAATATCAAAAAGCGACAAAATATTCATAGGACTAATTGTCCTTTAAAACTTAAACCTGGTGCAACCATGGCAATGTATAAATATTTTATATTTTCATTTCTGCTAACATTTGTCAAGCAATAATTTCATTTTGAGTGTTTACACTCTATCACCTTTATTTCTTAAGCAATCATCTTCAAACTTAAAGACAATGTTTATGACCATATTGTCTCGATTGAGTTCGATTATGGCTGAGATCCGTCAATTAGGTCAGGAGTTAAGCCCCTTTTAATATTAAAAAAATGCCAGATTTCACTTTGTTTACACTCTAGCATCTTCATCTTTTGAGCAATCATTTTCAAACTTTATGAAAACGTTTATGACCATAATGTCTCAATTGAGGTTGATTATGGCTGAGATCGGTCAATTAGGTCAGTAGTTATGCCCCTTTTAATATTCAAAAAATGCCATATTTCACTTTGTTTACACTCTTGCATCTTCATCTTAAGAGCAATCTTCTTCAAACTTTATGGCAATGTTAATGACCATTATGTCTCAATTGAGTTTGATTATGGATGAGATCGGTCAATAAGGTCAGGAGTTAAGCCCATTTTAATATAAAAAATGCCAGATTTCACTTTGTTTACACTCTAGCATATTCATCTTTTGAGCAATCATCTTCAAGCTTTATGGCAATGCTTATGACCATAATGTCTATTGGTTTATTAAAGCTGAGATGTTATTAGGTCAGGAGTTATGCCCCTTTTAATAAAAAATGCAGATTTCACTTTGTTCCTTAGCATCTTCATTTTTTTAGCAATCATCTTCAAACTTTATGACATTGTTAATGACAATAATGTCTTAATTGCGTTCAATTGTGGCTGAGATGGGCCATTTAGGTCAGAAGTTATGCCCCTTTCAATACAAAAAATGCAAGATTTCACTTTGTTCTCTACCAACTACATTTTTTTAACAATCTTTTTTAAACTTTAAGACAATGTTTATGCCCATAATCTCGCAATCGGGTTCAATTAGAAATGATATTGACTAGCTAATTTAGGAGTTATGCCCTTTTCACCATAAAAAAAAGCCAGATTTCATTTTTACACTCTAGCATTTTTATTTCTTAAGCAACCATCTTTTACAGGTGAGCGAACAAGGGCCATCTTGGCCCTCTTGTTTTTAGCTTGACTATTCGAAGAATATGAGAGCTATTGTAGTCACCCTGGCGTTGGCGTTGCAGCTTTTGGTTAAAGTTTTGCGTGCAAGTTACTATCAACCTTATATCTCAATAACCATTTATGGTATTGACTTGAAAGTTTATAAATATGTTCAGGGGCATCAGACAACCAAGGTAAATAACTCTTGACTGAATTTAATGTGAATTATGGCCCCTTTTTAACTTAGAAATTTTGGTTAAAGTTTTGCATGCAATAGAAAATTTGGTTAAAGTTTTGCGTGCAAGCTACTATCTAGTTTGTATCGCAATAACCATTCATGATATTGACTTGAAAGTTTATGAACATGTTTAGGGGCATCATACAACCAAGGTAGATAACTCTTGATGGAATATATTACAAATTATGGCTCCTTTTTAACTTAGAAATTTTGGTTAAAGTTTTACATGCAAGATACTATCGTGCTTCAATCTCAGTATCAAGCATGCGATTGATTTTAAACATCTTTAATATGTTAAGGGGTATCATACTTTCATGGTAGATAACTCTTGATAGAATATGTTACAAATTATTGCCCCTTTTTAACTTAGAAATTTTAGTTAAAGTTTTGCATGCAAGTTACTTTCATGCTAATATCTCAGTATCCAGGCATTGGATTGATTTTAAACATCTTTAATATGTTTAGGGGTATCATACTTTCATGGTAGATAACTTTTGATGGAATATATTACAAGTTATTGCCCCTTTTTAACTTAGAAATTTTGGTTAAAGTTTTGCATGCAAGTTACTTTCATGCTAATATCTCAGTATCCTGGCATGGGATTGATTTGAAACATCTTTAATACATTTAGGGGTATCATACTTTCATGGTAGATAACTCTTGATAGAATATGTTACAAATTATGACCCCCTTTTAACTTAGAATTTTGGTTACATTTTTGCATTCAAGCTACTATCCAGCTTATATCTCAGAAATTGCTTGTGGAATTGACTAGAAAGTTAAGGAGTGTCTTCAGGGGCATCAGAAAACTAAGGAGGATAACTTTTGGACTGAATTTTATACAAATTATGGCCCTTTTCTAACTTGGATTTTTGGTTAAAGTTTTGCATGCACAGTGTTATTGTGCTTATGTCTCAGTAACTAGGCATGGGATTGATTTAAGACATCATAAAAATATTAAGGGGTATCAGACTATCAAGGTATATCATTTTTGACTATTATTATGTACAGGGTATGTGAAGGGCAAGAATTGAAATAGATTTCATTTGATTTACCAACAAGCATTTTGAATAGTCGAGCGTGCTGTCCTCTGACAGCTCTTTTTTATTTTCAGGTACAGCTGACAGGATGTCAAAGTCACATGAAATATTGAGATCATTGGGTAATTTCTTTGGTGTTGGGGAAACCAAGGGAGAAAACTTACAGGCATGGAAGAGTCTGACGGAACGGGTGATGCAGGTATCATCATATCTTGGCTTCCCAGACTTTATTTTTCGTTTTTCTTTTGGCTGTGGTCCAGTGGTAGTGTACAAAGATAGTCCCATCAATGAGCAGCTTGGCGTGACATGCTATTTTTGGTTCTGGTTGTCACACCTCTGTAACTTGTAGGGGATATTGCCAAACCAAAAAGTAAAATGACAAATCATGGGTACAGAAATGTGGACTACATAAATGACTGCATGCTGATCTGAAGGTTGTGAGTGTGAATACTGTTGGGGTAAGAATTCTTTATTACCTTCCAAGGTGCAAAGTACTGGTCCAACTCAGAAAACATACGGCAATGCCCCAAAGTGGGCCCTGCATATTAATAAGAAAAAGAAGTCTGAGGAAGAGCTTGATGTTGTCTACTTGAGACAGACTTGATAATGCAACATTGAAAATCATGTCTGTGTTTCAAGTTCTTTATGACCACAGTTTTGCACCTTTGATGGAATACCATTTAAATTTAATCAAATGCTCACTAATTTCTGTTAATTAGGTCTATAAAAAGATGATGAAGGAGGAAATTAATTTGAAAAGAAGAAATATGTTGAGATTAAGTTCAAGTGAGATTTGATGAAACAGGCTGAGGGATCAGGCTTTTAACTCGTAAGCACAATTGATCCATGCAAAGCTCCATTATGATAATGAGCCTTTATTTTGTACACTGGGGAAGTTTTATAAGTTTCTATTATATGATGATTGACATGTAATTAAGGTTGTGACAAGTACATGTACTATATATAAATAAAATTTAACTATAATGTTTGTCATCTTGAGTTTTGACAGTATATTAGCTGTAGGGGGGGGGGGGGGGGGCTTTTTTTTGTCTTCATAAAAAGTGAAGTGCTGCTTCACTATTATATCATCATAGACAAGTACCATGATACCACCCAAGTCATGTACATTATGCCGGACACTTGGCCAACCAGCCCTTGAACTACCTGTATGTGAAGAGTGCTAAGCAGAAAGGGGGATATACATTCTTAATCAGTCTTGTTTAAACTTTATGACAATGTTAATAAACACGATCTCTAGGGGCTGATAACTGCCCATTAGGTATTGAGTTATAGCCCTTGAATGATAAAAAGAAAATCCCAAATTTCACTTTGTGTATACTCTAGCATCTTTATTTCTTAATCAGTCTTTAAACTTTATGACAATGATTATAATAATATTCTCTTGGATAATATTGATTATGGCTGATATTAGCCAATTTAATCAGGAGTTATTGCCCATGTTTAGACTTACAAAGGAAAATACTTGAACAATTTTCTTTTAAGAAACCTTACGGCCTGGAATTAAAGTACTTGGTGTGTAACATGGCCTAGTGGACCTCTTCCAAGTTTGTTCATAATATGGACCTGGTTCAAAATTGCCCTGCCAAGGAATCACTTTTTATATAGACTTATATAAGAAAAAAAAAAAACTTCTTGAAACAACAAGGCCTAGAACTTAGATATTTGGTGTGTGTCATTGTCTAGTGGTCCTTTACCAAGTTTGTTCAAATCATATGGCCCTTGGGTCAAAATTGGCCATGCCCAATGTTTACATATTTTTTTACATTGTCTTTTATAGGGAGCTATAACCTTCAATTTTTGAGCACAGATACAATTTTATTTACCATTCCCAATGGCTGAGTTATTAGAGCGTCAACCTTGGGAGTTGAGGGTGGTGGTTTTAATTCCCGGCCACAACAAACCACAGTCATAAAAAATAGTACTGTTATAGCTCCCTTGCTTTGTGCTTATCATATAAGGGTAGTTGCAGGACTGGTTGGCCCAGTGTCAGGATAATGTGACTGGGTGTGGTATCATGCCACATGTCTACAGTGTGATACTGCAGTATGGCAGCACTATAAAAAGGTAAAGTGTTTGTTTATTATGGTGTCACCTCTATTGAAAGGGCCAGCCAGTTTTGACTTATGAGACACCTCTTTGCTTTCACAAGTACCTCCCTGGTTTCCTCCTATATGCCAGGCACCAGGCAGGAAGACAATCAGTAACCATTATTTACCTAGCTGGTGGCTCACCAACTGGCCATATCAGAACGTTCCCCTGCCAGACCTTTCACTATATCTGTTTCAATTAGACATCGTCTCCAAATGACTGAAATACTGTCGGTAGGACGTTAAACCCCACAAACAAGCAAACATTTTTATTTGTGAAATTTAACTTTGACCAAGGATGACCTTGATCATGACTCAGTAACCTACTTTTGATATTTTAAGCTACGGCCTTCAAATTTGGACCACTGGTACAGTTTTATGTGTGACATTGAACTTTGACCTTTGATGACCATGTCCTAGTGACCTACTTTTCGTATTTTAAGCTACTTTCTTCAGATATGCCCCAAAGGTACTGTTTGATGTCTGGAATTGAAATGATCTTGCTGAATTACTGTATGGATATTGTATTCAGTATGACTATGCTACAATATAGTAACTTGTACAGACAAGCAATTCAATGTTTCTGAGGTGAGCAAATTCAGGGCCATCATGGCCCTCTTGTTTATAAATTTCTTCCCTAAGGTATTTCTGAGTGAAAAAACTCTCAATGGCTACTGTTGTTGGTGATTACATTTACAACAGTTATGCATGTATGAGAACCAAAACCCCATGTGACTGATAATATCTTAAATATCACCCAAATTGACATACAATAAGTGATATGAGACTTAGCAAAACTAGACCATGTAAAGTAGAAGTTTTTTATACGATATAATAACCATGATATGACATTGGTATGTGTACAGATATTCTTTATTGTGTTCAGGATGGGGATTTTGGTCTGAATGTGAAGCAGTCACGAAGTAAACATAGATACGAGGAATCTCAGCTGATCAGTGACGCCAAGTCAATGTTAACACAGATCCGTGATGTTCAAACAAAGGAAGAGACGGAAGAAACTGAGTCAGAGAAGAAGGTAGGTGAAACCAATCTTCAGTTGTTTTTTGTGTCACCTGCTGTAAGCAGAGGTGACACATAGGGATCACTTTTCCTTGGCCTGTCTGTCTGTCCGTCACATTTTTTCTTCTCACTTCAGCAGGTGACACAAATATTCCAAAGAACACACTTGTTTTATTGTTGTTGTTTCTTTTTAAAATGATAATGAATGGTTCCAGTTGTTTTGGAATGATAATCTCCACCTTTACACATTGTTTGAGGATTAATTTCCATTCATGAATTGGTCAACTGCTAACAAACAGTTTAAACAAGAGGGCCATGATGGCCCTAAATTGCTCACCTGATTATAAATGAGCAACATATGTTGGATTTTTCATATTGACCTACTTTTTGACCCCACATGACCCACTTTCGAGCTTGTCCAAGATTTTATGGAAACAGACATTCTGACCAAGTTTCATGAAGTACAGGCAAAAAATGTGGCCTCTAGAGTGTTAACAAGGTTTTCCTAAGATTTGACCTCATGACCTACTTTTTGACCCCACATGACCCAAATTCGACTTGTCCAGATTTTATGGAAACAACATTCTGACCAAGTTTCATGAAGTACAGGCAAAAAATGTGGCCTCTAGAGTGTTAACAAGGTTTTCCTAAGATTTGACCTCATGACCTACTTTTTGACCCCACATGACCCACTTTCGAGCTTGTCCGAGATTTTATGGAAACAGACATTCTGACCAAGTTTCATGAAGTACAGGCAAAAAATGTGGCCTCTAGAGTGTTAACAAGGTTTTCCTAAGATTTGACCTCATGACCTACTTTTTGACCCCACATGACCCAAATTCGAACTTGTCCGAGATTTTATGGAAACAAACATTCTGACCAAGTTTCATGAAGTACAGGCAAAAAATGTGGCCTCTAGAGTGTTAACAAGGTTTTCTTAGATTTGACCTCATGACCTACTTTTTGACCCCAATGCCCAAATTCGAACTATGTGGCCTCTAGAGTGTTAACAAGGTTTTTCTTAGATTTGACCTCATGACCTACTTTTTGACCCCATATGACCCAAATTCGAACTTGTCCAAGATTTTATGGAGACAAACATTCTGACCAAGTTTCATGAAGATTGGCCTAAAAATATGGCCTCTAGAGTGTTAACCCTTTCCCTCATATAGACTCATTTTGACGCACTCAATAGGTACCACATAAAGCCTGATCTGCAGAAAACCACAGTTAAACCTTACCTAATTTAATTATAAAATCCTCATTTCCAGACCACTGAGGAGCACGAACAGCATAAAACCTGATCAGCCTTACTCACAGGCTGATCTGGTTTTATGCTGTTCGCATAGGTCTTT
This sequence comes from Solen grandis, assembly GCA_021229015.1. Taxonomy (NCBI): domain Eukaryota; kingdom Metazoa; phylum Mollusca; class Bivalvia; order Adapedonta; family Solenidae; genus Solen; species Solen grandis. The sequence goes on along the minus strand of CM037782.1, from coordinate 3,124,347 downwards.
TCATGGTGTCCTCTATGTGCTCAGGTGAGCTAAAAAAACAAACCCATCTTTTATATATTGAAGGTCAACAATAGATCACATGATATCACAGTATAGCTACTAGATAATCTGATAATCTAATTTGAATATATCTGTTACCATTTGAAAGATCTTTATTTTCTTTAGAATAGCTACTGTTGTTTCTTTAATACATGATGGTAAGTGTGAGAGAAGTGAATCTAGTTCAGATTTTGGTGAATCGATTTTTAAGTTTCTAATTAAATTCTTACAGTAAGTTCATAGTTAAAAAGAATGATAAATTATAAATTACTTAAACCTTAAATTAAAATACTGGTAAATGAAAAAAGTATTACAATGACATACATTGCATACATGTAAATATCACTATTTGGTCTTTTGAACATTAGGAAGCGGAGAAAGATGAAAATGGAGAATCTGCTGTTAAGGAACTGTCAGCTGTGCCTAAAAGTCTAACTGAGAAATGTTCAAGCTCCCTGTATGTAGGTCAGTGGTGAATGAGATGTATATTGAAGATGAGGTGGATACTAGTGAGGATGCAGAAGGAGATGATAAAGGAACTGTTGAAGAAAACTAGTGCCAGTGTGGAAGATGAAGCAAAGATTGTTTCAGGAGGGGATGATGAAATAAAGGTCTCGCTTGAAGACAATGCAAAGGAGGTATGATGAATAGATTTGTACACATTTAAGAAAGAAAGAGCCATGACTCGGTTTAAATGCACTTATCTGATGGCAGAAACTGTGGAGTGAGTACCACTTTGTCTTTCTGTCTGAGCTGGATAAACTTACAAGTTATATTGAGTTTAACTTTGTATTCATTAAAATCTATATTCACGATAGTGTTGTATGTGTTTTAACCCTTTCCCTCATATAGACTCTTTTTGACGCACTCAATAGGTATCACATAAAGTCTGATCTGCAGAAAGCCAAACTCAAACCTTACCAAATTTAATTACAAAATCCTCATTTCCAGACCACTGAGGAGCAGCGATCAGCATAAAACCTGATCAGCCTGTGAGTTACTCGCAGGCTGATCTAGTTTTATGCTTTCGCATAGGTCTTTTCATGGTTTCCTCTATGAGGGAAAGGGTTAAGTTATTTTATTGACAGTGACAATCTGAACACAGCACATGTATAGTTCTTGAGGTATGTGAATAAGAATACTGGTATGTCCCAGTTAATGTTTATCTCTACAAATGACACATGCTTTTGCAATACCCACAAACTTTGATATACATAGTTTTCTCTAGCACACTACAGGCATAAGTTTTGAACATTTTCAATTAAGGGGAACCTGCATATTATTTGTTTTAGCCTTACAATGCTTGTGCTGAAAGTTTTTTACTCTCCTGTTTAACAGAATAGAAACTTTGTTTAACACAAATTCCTTTCTCATTAACTCTACATATTCCTTTCTCATCAGTTTGACTCTATAATTTCCCTTCTCTTCAGTTTGACTCTATAATTTACCTTCTCTTTGGATTGACTCTCCTCGGTTTGACTCTATAATTTACCTTCTCTTCAGTTTGACTATAATTTCTCTTCTCTTTGGATTGACTCTCCTCGGTTTGACTGTACAATTTCCCTTCTCTTCAGTTTGACTCTATAATTTACCTTCTCTTTGGATTGACTCTCCTCGGTTTGACTCTACAATTTCCCTTCTCTTCAGTTTGTCTCTAGTTTCCCTTTTCTTGGTTTGACCCTAAATTCCTCTCCTCAGTTTGACTTTACAGTTTGATTTTGCTTTCTCTACAGTCAAACCAAGTAGATCCAGATGAACTTGTCTATGGCAAGATTGCTCTCAAGCACTACCATTTTTATGCGGAGGTAATTATATTTTGTCTTACTTCCTGGAGCCTGTTATATGAAGAGTTGAAACACATTTATAATTTGATTGTTTGAAACCATTATCAGTATTAAAATACATGAACTGAATTGAAAAATCAGTAAATATAAAAATGAAACATTTTTTTAAAGAAAGTTATGACAATATCACATATCTTTCCCATGTTTGATTATTTTACACAATCCTGATCCTCATACAAAAGAAAAAGTCAGACTTATCATCAGAATTTTATTTTGAACATGTATCATACACAAATCACATACATTGTGGTTTCATTATAACACTTTTTTCGGGTTAAGATCAAGAAAACACATTCTATTGGACTGTATTATGGCATATTATAACTCTTTGAAATGTTGGTCTTGGTTTTATAGTATTTTGCATGAAAAGCTGAATATATAGTGCTTACATACTTACTAACTTTGTCTAGTGTGTATGGGAATTCCTTGATGTCTTTTTAACACCCATTCAGTCCCTCACTGCATGGGTTGGAGTCCTGGCAGGGTCATTCGGATTTTCATGTGAGGAAGCCTTCCAGCCCGCTTGCGGTAGGTCGGTGGTTCAACCTGGATGTATCAGTGCATTCCTCCAGCTGTAATTAGCTGGACGTTGCTATATGACTGAAATACTGTCATGGCGACAGTAAACTAAACAAGAAAGTAAGTAGAACTGACAGATGCTCCCTGAAGAACGTCATTGTTACAAATAAGACCTTGGTCAATGGGTGGGAGGATGTAGGAACTGGGTCAAGACGAAGATATGCGCATCTCCTCTTTGTAATAAAGCTTCACATAAAGTTTTGTTGAAATCAAGCTATTAGTTCCCGAGAAATAGCCCTGACAAGAATCATACTAGATATACCGTTTGCATAAAAGTCAAAGGGCCATAACTCTGTGAAAAATTGAGGGACAAAGTTACCCCCATGATATGCAAATCTTCTCTTGGTAATAAAGCTTTCCATAAAGTTTCGTTGAATTTAAGCCATTATTTTCTGAGAAATAGCCCGGACAGAATCATGCAATATGTACTATAGGCCGAAAATTCAAGGGGCCATAACTCTTTTAAAAATTTGGAACTGGGTCTGCTGACGATATGCGCACTCCTCTTGGTAATAAAGCTTCACTAAAGTTTTCAAGCATTAGTTCCCGAGAAATAGCCCTGACAAGAATCATACTAGATATACCGTTTGCATAAAAGTCAAAGGGCCATAACTCTGTGAAAAATTGAGGGACAAAGTTACCCCCATGATATGCAAATCTTCTCTTGGTAATAAAGCTTTCCATAAAGTTTCGTTGAATTTAAGCCATTATTTTCTGAGAAATAGCCCGGACAGAATCATGCAATATGTACTATAGGCCGAAAATTCAAGGGGCCATAACTCTTTTAAAAATTTAGGAACTGGGTCATGCTGACGATATGCGCATCTCCTCTTGGTAATAAAGCTTCCCATAAAGTTTCGTTGAATTTAAGCCATTAGTTCCTGAGAAATAGCCCGGACAAAAATCATGCAATATGTACTATAGGCCGAAAAGTCAATGGGCCATAACTCTTTGAAAAATTTAGGAACCGGGTCATGCTGAGGATATGCACATCTCCTTTTGGTAATAAAGCTTCCCATAAAGTTTCGTTGAATTCAAGCCGTTAGTTCCTAAGAAATAGTCCAGACAAGGAAAGTGTGACGGACGAACGGATGGACGAAGCGGCGACTATATGCGTCACCTTCGGTGAGCATAAAAAATCAATCACTCTTTGATGCCTCAGGCTAATCCAGTAGGCAGGGCTTATCATCAGTGGCACCATTACTCACCTTGTTATATTCAAATATTGTAAAAGTATGTACTTGAACATGTAATACTTGTAACCTTTTTATAGTCAATGACTGTACATGCATGTATGTATTGAACAGATTGAAACTCTGACTTTCGATTTAAATGCTCAAAAATAAGTATTGAAACAGAATGTATCTTATGTATTACTTCACAGATTGAAAGGAAAATTAAAACACAAGATTTGGATGCTAAACTTGCTGAGAAGATGTCTGACTATGAATGGAAAATAAATGCAGTTGATGACATTATCAATCTTGCAAAGGGTTGTCTGTTTATGAAAAACATCTTTTTAGTTTTGTTCATTTCAATTTTGTTCATTTCAGTTTTTTACTAGAATACTGTGTATCTGGAATGTTTTTAATTACATAGTTTATTATTACATTTGTACTGTTTCAACATTTTTCCTTAAATAGTTACAACTGATATTGGCTTTACATGTGATTTAAAGAAAAGAAAATGTTTATGATTACACAAAAATAAGCATTTATAAAGCACAAAAAAAAAATTCTTAATAGCAAAGATATGTTACATTTCTGACATTTTATTAGCAGAAGAAGACAAATTAGATTTATGGTACATCATTATTTTGTTTTATATGGGTGCTGTGGTCCAGTTTTGTTTATTGACATCAGATTCAAATGTTTCTTGATGGATCCCCTGAACTCTTAACTAGTGAATATTCTTGTATACATTTATGACTTGGTTAATATTAATTTACTGAACTTTAATTGGTAACAATGGATTTTTCTTTGCCATGCAGAATATATAAAATCTGAGCTACACAAAACAGAGGAGACTCTGATCAGATAGCTCCTGGAAGGAACTGTCTGATCTGGGTCTGCTCTATTTACCAATGAGTTAATATGAGATAAAGGATTAATGAATAACAATAAAGAAATTTGTTGAATGAGGTTTAATTCAAAGGTGGTTAAATAGTTCTGACTGACACCTTCTTATTGTTGAATTATAACTTGTTATCATCAGTATGGATTATACAATATGCACCACAGCACAAGTTCTATAAGCATCTTAAATCAGACATGCATATCATTGTAAAATTGGATTTGCATGAGGTAATTGTTTTGGAACTAAAACAGTATATGGAATATAGACAACTGAAATTCTCAAAGTTGATTGAATGAACACTGAGGTAGCTATCAGATCTATGTTTGCAACATAAATAGTAATCATTTCTGCCAGCCTACTTTTAAATTCAAGACAACACCTTGAAACTGAGGTTGTATACCTGAAAAAAACGTTTTTTCACAGAAGAGTATGAAACATGTTAGGTCATAAGAACTGGGTTGTTACAGAGTACTTTACGAAGCCTGGCAGTAAAATCGGTCATCAGTGGCGCGATCTGAAGAGGAAGGTGAATAGGAGCAGCAGCCACCATCTCGGGAGGACCACAGTGCGGAGGAAACTGGCTACCCTGCCTGAGTACAGACCTTTCTTCACCTATACCATAATGCTGGTAAAATGTCTGTCTGATATAGCTTGTAGCTCGATCTGTGTTAACAGCAACCTGTCCTTTTTTACAGGGCAGCTTTCAGATTTCCCCCAAAAAATCATTTTATATATACATCAAGCTCAGTTAAGCTGTCACCTGCAATAAACCTTTCTCCAATTTCTGTGATTGGTCAGTCAAGACAGGTTTGAGAGTACTGGTTATGATGGAAGATTTTGGTAAACTGAGTGAAGCATAAGTGTTTTACGTATATACAGGTACTTAATATGAATTTTGGGTCATTAACATGATAAATTAATGGTATAATGTATAAAGGTAATAAGGGTGTAGTACCCAAGGTATGATTCAATATACATGTACCATATATGCAAGAATACTAAAAGAAAAACTTTTAAAGCATTTTCATGATTCACTGTTTGGAATGCTGGAAATGTATAATGTCACATAACTTATCCCATACTTTTGGGGGAAAATCTACTTTTATCCAAAAATTGAAAAGTCTCAAACTCATTTGAAAAAGGCAGATGAAATAAATAGAACATTTGTTAATTTTTCTCGTAAGATCGTATTTTCTTTCATTCATGGTTCTAGAAAATATGGTTTGGATCATGGCTTTGCCACTTGTAAACACTTATTTTTTCCACATTTTTTAAAGAAAAATCAATCTTACAAAACAGCAGAGACATATAAACAGAGATTGGCAGCTTTCCGTGATAACATGCTTTATCACATGCCTTGATAGTTAACAAGAGCGTGCCCACCTCTACTGATTTTATAGCTACAGTGAGTTTAGATGAAGGAAAGAAGAAGACGGATGCATGATTTGAGTACTTTTTAGTTTAATTATAATTAAGAGAGAGGGGGGAGAAAGGAATAAAAACAACTAGATAACTGGTCGGATATGACCAAGCACAGCATGAGAAAACATGAGATACATGACAGCCTCGTGTACATGCAGGATTAACCCTTGATTTTTGTTGGTAAGGGATTTTGACTTGTGTTAGTAACACAAATCTTCAAAGGCAAACATGTAGAATGCTTGCTTACTGATATTACTTTTAATATCCACTGGAACTAACCATTAATGTATATTTGATTTCCAATCTCGACCGGGTCTCAGTGAAGTCTCATTGGTTGCGCGCAAATTCATAAAGTCGATATGGGCAAAGAATAAGCTGCCAGTCTCTGTTTATAAGTCTCTGAAAACAGTCAACAAATTTCCTCTATATCACTTTGGAAACTGTCATTGTCATCCACCTTTATTTCAGGCCCAAGTGATTGCCTTTGCAGTAGTGTGTATTTTAGGTGGACTCACATATATAGGGGTGGAGCCTAGACTGAGTGTAGAAAAAGGTATCCCAACCCCTCTGGGGATGGAGACAGTTCACAAGTGGACTTCGCCCAATGTCTGGATTGGACCGAGCCAGAAACACTTGATAGGTCAGGGGCCAAATTCTTATTCTTTATTTAAATGTCACTTAATTTTGAATTAGTGATGTCAGACATATTGCTGAAAAGAAAGGAATTTCTGGTAGTATTGTTATTTCTTGGCAATTAGGTTTCACTACTCAGAGTATACAATAACATACATGTCAAGTCACGTGCTTTCAGTGTGAGAGTCACGCTTTTAAGACTAATGCTCTCACTGTTCGACAACCTTCAACAAATATTTGCGTGGGGATATGCCTGTTTTGGCATTTTACAATTTACCAGTATATTGAGATCCCCTGGCCAGTTTCATGGTTATTGCCTGAGATGGTAATGATGATTTAAACACACAAACTCTGAGCTTCAGTATTATATAAGCAAACAGAAGGGACATTGATTAGACAGCTCCTTCCAGGAGCTGTCTGATATGGGTCTGCTCTGTTTGCCAATGCATCAAAGTCATATTAATGTATTTAATTGAAGTAATGGGTTACAATGCTATATTTGTGGTTCAAGTATAGATGCCACATTAAATTAGACAACAATTCAACTGTCACCTAAACAGTTCACATAATATAGATTTTGTGTCCAGTGTTGAACTGTGTAATGTCGGAATTTGTGTTATAATGGAGTGCATTATAATGGATACGCACTATATACTTGAACATCATGTGATACACAGGTGTTGGGGGTGTGTTTGCTCCGTGTATGCGGGAGGACATCGGGATCCAGCTGCAGTACAGCCGACAGAACTACAGTACCCACACTGCACTGGGCTGCTGCGAGATAACTAGTCGGAATATTGCCGGCACAGCCACAGAGGCGGAGTGTCATATGCTGTCTGAAGGTATATCAACAATGTTTCCAAAGAGAAATAATAAATGGTTGTTTTATAACAATTTTTAGCTCACCTGAGCCAGAGGCTCAAGGTGAGCTATTGTGACCGGTCTTCGTCCGTCGTCCGTCCGTCCGTCGTCCGTCCGTCGTCCGTCCGTCCGTCGTCCGTCCGTCCGTCGTCCGTCAACATTTTGCTTCAAACGACATCTCCTCCTTAACCGCTTGGTCAATTTTGATAAAACTTCACAGGAATGTTCATTATGGGGCCCTTATCCGAAGTTGTTAAAATTATTTTGATTGGTCAAAAATCTAGGTCACAGGAGCTAAAAATAGATTTTAAAAATGAAAATTTTAAAAATCTTCTTCTCCGAAACCACAAGGCCTAGCCTTTTGATTTTTGGTATGTAGCATGATCTTATGACTCTCTACCAAGATTGTTCAAATTATGGCCCTGGGGTCAAAATTGACCCCGCCCCAGGGGTCACTTGATTTAACATAGGCTAATATAGGAAAAACTTGAAAAATCTTCTTCTCAGAAACCACAAGACCTGGAGCTTAGATATTTGGTGTGCAGCATTGTCTAGTAGATCACTACCAAGTTTGTTCAAATCATGGCCCTGGGGTCAAAATTGGCCCCGCCCCAGGGGTCACCTGATTTTACATAGGCTAATATAGAAAATACTTGAAAAAATCTTCTTCTCAGAAACCACAAGGCCTCAAATTATGACCCTGGGGTCAAAACTGGCCCAACCCAGGGGTCACTTGATTTAACATAGGCTAATATAGGAAAAACTTGAAAAATCTTCTTCTCAGAAACCACAAGGCCTAGGGTTTAGATATTTGGTGTGCAGCATTGTCTATTAGATCACTACCAAGTTTGTTCAAATCATGGCCCTGGGGTCAAATTTGGCCCCGCCCCAGGGGTCACCTGATTTTACATAGGCTAATATAGGAAAAACTTGAAAAATCTTCTTCTCAGAAACCACAAGTCCTAGCCTTTTGATTTTTGTTATGTAGCATGATCTTATGACTCTCTACCAAGATTGTAAAAATTATGACCCTGGGGTCAAAATTGGCCCCGCCCCAGGGTCACTTGATTTAACATAGCTATATAGGAAAAACCTTGAAAAATCTTCTTCTCAGAAACCACAAGGCATAGAGTTAAGATATTTGGTGTGTAGCATTGTCTGGTGGATCTCTACCAAGTTTGTTCAAATCATGACCCTGGGGTCAAAATTGGCCCCGCCCCAGGGGTCACTTGATTTAACATATGCTAATATAGGAAAAACTTGAAAAAATCTTCTTCTCAGAAACCACAGGGCCTGGAGTTTAGATATTTGGTATGTAGCATGATCTTATGACTCTCTACCAAGATTGTTCAAATTATGACCCTGGGGTCAAAATTGGCCCCACCCCCAGGGGTCACTTGATTAAACATAGGCTAATATAGGAAAAACTTGAAAAATCTTCTTCTCAGAAACCACAAGGCCTAGGGTTTAGATATTTGGTGTGCAGCATTGTCTAGTAGATCACTACCAAGTTTGTTCAAATCATGCCCCTGGGGTCAAATTTGGCCCCGCCCCAGGGGTCACATGATTTTACATAGGCTAATATAGAAATAACTTGAAAATTCTTCTTTTTAGGAAACTAGAAAACACATGGCCTGGCATTTAGATATTTGGTGAAAATATTGGCCCCTCCCCAGGGATCACTTGATTTTACATAGACTTATTTTGGAAAAAAATCTAGAAAAATTTCTTCTCAAAAACCACAAGGTCTGGAGTTTAGATATTTGGTATGTAACATGGGCTAATAGACCTCTACCCAGTTTGTTCAAATCATGACCCTGGGGTCAAAATTGGCTCTGCCCCAGGGGTCACTTGATTTTACATAGCCTAATGATATCAGGTGAGCGATCCAGGGCCATCATGGCCCTCTTGTTTACTTTTAGGGATGACATCCGAATTATGTTACTTTTTAATGTCCTTTTAATCTACATGGTAGAACTCATGTTGAGGGCTATGTATAAAACTGTGGTAACCAAATACAAATAGTTGCAATAGGTTCGTACCAAGCCCTTGATGTGTAATATAACCAAAGAATAAGGCAGTTAACTTGAGTCAAAAATAATAAAATTGAATTCTAAACATGACGATCATTCAAAAAGTAGTTCCAGTAAATCGCTTGATTAAATTAGTCAATGTTCTGCCATAATCAAAAATGAATGTTAAACCGCAATCAACTGGGTGTTCTTACAATACAGGTGTGGGGACATGGAGAGCAAAGACGTGTGCGGCCCGGCCCAGTGGGGAGAACAGTGTACGTCACCTGTTGAAGGCCTGCTGTGTTGGCATCAGAGGCCAGTGTCGTCTCCTCTCCCACAAACACTGCATCTTCCTGGGAGGCCTGTACCACCAGTTTGGGGTGGAGCACTGCAGCCAGGTAGGCCCTCCCATCTATTGTTATGCAGTAAATTCTGAGCATATTTTTTGTCTTGGGTAATTCCAGACTGCTAGAATATGGTAATGAAAGTTAGCATCCTCAGTGCCAATATCTTTTGAATAGGTAAATTTTATTATTGGTTAACCCTTACCATGCTAAACTTTCTTCATTCAGACTGTACCATTAGTTGTTTATAGAGGTGCTTGCTGAAGATTTATTAACTGAATTCTAGTAGCAAACAGTACAGACCATGATCAGACTTTCAATATATACATGTCCATATAAAACAGATTCATATATATATATTAGACACATATCTGCCAAATATTATATTGTGCTAATATTTTCAAGGGTTTATTTAATTAATTTAATTTCAATGTTGAGATTGCAGCTAAGACTCAAATTTCTTTCCATCTACAAACTAAGGATGAGTATACTTTGAAATTGAAAAAAAAATCACAATAGAACAATTTATACTAAACATTTCATTTATAAATCAAACAATGACGAAAAATGAGATTAGGAATTGGTTTACTGGTAGTTTGGTGAGAATCAACTGTACAGCTTATGATTATGTGGACAAATAAATTAAGTAGGAACTCCCATTCATCCCAAGGTAAACTGCCTGTCCTACACATGCCGTCCGGGACACCTGCCTGCCACGCCAAGTCAGCCCTGGTTACCCCTATCCCCCAACCAGTGGTGGCGCCTGCCCATGTCCTTGCTGTACCACCAAGGTGTGATTCACCTGGTCCTTGTGCTGCTGGCACACTGGTTGCTCCTGACCCAGATTGAGCGCACTGCAGGCTGGCTAAGGATGGCCATCATCTACATGCTGGCTGGAAGTGGCGCACTGCTGGTAAGTACTCCTTCCCATCTTCACCCTGTACTGGCAATCATGATTCCTAGCCTTTCTCTGGATTCCTCCACAATTACTATGGCTCAAGAACACAACTGTTATTTGACAGTATAATTATGCAATTCAGTCAAACATGAGAATCTTTTTTTTTTTTAAGAAATAACAGCATTTTGCTTTAAATTTAAGTTTTTTTACTTTTACAAAGGATCAGGTATCATATTCAAGTACATTATTGGATAGGCAATGGCTGCTGATTCTGCTACTCTCCAAACATCACCCATGGGTTTTTTCACTTCCACTTTGTTGTTTTGATCAAAAACTGATACAGTAATCCATTTGGATACAGGATAACCTTATCTTGCCTGGCGTTAACCAATCCAAATGCTCATACATATAATTCAATATCCTACACAATATATCCCCCCCCATCCCACACACACCCCACTGTTCTTATCAAAATTCAAAATGTAAATGTCATTTTGATTGACTTAAATATGTTGGTACTAAAGGCGTTAAATCATCAACTTGCTAGTTGAAAATCCAATGTTTGATACATAGAGAGACATGAAATAAATTGACAGTAGGTGTCCAATTACGATGGTAACAAAGGAAGAAATTCACTAAGATTATCAGTTGGAAATTTTGTTCTGTTATCTTTTTAATGTTTATGGCCACTATAGTTAAATCCTTGAGTCAGTTTCATTTTTTACAGGATGAATCCACCTTTTCCCTTTTGATACCCCACATCCTTGTTTCATAAAATGAAGTGAGATTACAAAGTATACAGGAATCCTATCAGTCATCAACTTTTATCTGATACTTTGATTTTGGCTGAGTTTGACAAGTACTTTATACCTAGTAATGTCATGAAATCTTAACGTTTGACCCCCTGCATGGGAAAGGGCAAGCAGATTCCTCTGTAGTCCTCATCCCTAAAAACATATGTGGGCGTGGAATAAATACACTTCCCATTTGAACACTGGAGATGTCAGTGTGTTATTATAAACACATTACTAGGTTAAAAATTAATGTATATTTGACTTTGCAGACCTCAGCTATATTCAGCCCATACCAGTGCCATGTGGGTACCGTTGGTGCGGTGTTTGGGATGGTTGGGGTGACCTTAGTAGAGGTCATCCAGTTCTGGTCCATCATCCCCCGTCCAGTGCTAGAAGTTGCTAAAATCATCGGCGGTACAGCAATCTTCGTCTTCTGCGGAACACTACCGTACCTAGACATGTTTGGAATGTTGGCTGGGCTCATCATAGGAATATTGACAGGGATCATCGTGCTGCCCTACATTACCTTTGGCAGGTGGCAGACCGGCATGAGGATCGTGTTGCTACTGGTTGCCGTGCCACTGCTTGTGGTTGCCTTGGTGATACTTGTGCATTTGTTTGTGAATGTACAGAGTGTGGAGAACTGCTCCATCTGTCGGCAGATGAACTGTGTGGCCTACACAGGCAGTATGTGTAACTCCAGTATTTGGCAACAGTGATGGTGGGCTGCCATACCCTGAGGTGTGTTGCATAGCCAAAATGTTCATGGTAAGTGCTTTGGCTATGCAGCCTCCCTCTGGCACCAGTAATTTTGACAGGCTGGTCATAAGTTTTCTATCATTTGGATATCTATAAGAAATTTTATTGGACATTTGGTGTTTAAAAAGTTTACAAAAAATGTTGTTATGTAAAGGAAAATGTTGATATGGTGACAAAAAGGTATAAATATTCAGTATGTTCTGATATGTATTAATTGTTGTTTTGACATCAGTTTTTGTAGTTTTATCGTTTAAAATAAACTTACTGTTTTGTGTGATGTGAAGTTGAGGATATTTTTCATTTTGTTAAATTATATAACTACTGATACTCATATGATGTACATTAAATATAAAGTCTTAAGAGACTACGAAGACTTGCATGACCAGCTTATACAATATATTTTTTCAACACAATATTTCCTGTCAGCAATATGAAATCAAATTGAGGCCGTTAAAATATTTTAGCACATAAACCTAAAAATGAAAGTTCTAAAATCTGAAATTGCTAAGAAATCTTTAACTAGACAAAACTTAAATTAATTCGAAAGGTCAGTGTATCCCACCCAAGCACTTCCATAGGAAGGGGCCATAACTCTGTCACTGACTTAGTACGGGAAGAGTCAGTGCCAGCTGTCATACTGGAGAGTGCAGGCCCCATCTCCCTGAAATGCTCATCCTTCATTCCCATTTTTAGTTATCCCTACTAGTTACTTAACCTGCTCCATAAAGACTTCCTTACCTAATACTATGAAAAAGCATCTGTGAACAAATGTCAGATTTCCTAAGGAACAAAATGTGTTAAAGGAAGTGTGATGGAAAAATGTGAGATTGACAGATTTTCGGACAACAGACAGATGACGGAGAAGTATTAATTGACACAAAAAGGAGAAAATTCTAATATAAGGTACAGACTTTGTCTTGTTCTATGCATCTTATACCTGATGTGTGAACATTTTTTTTTTTCCATTAAAGGGTACTTCACACATATAACTTAATGCAGTAAAAAGACACTCAACTTTGTTTTAACAATCTTATTCCTTTAACATAAAAATATAACAAATCACATGACACTGGTTTTCAGTTTTTTCTTGTTCGGTTCAGAGTCACTGTCACTAGATTCCTGGGTGTGCAGCCGGATGAAGTCCTCTTCCTCCTCCTCTTCACCGGAACTATCCTCAGTGTCCACCTTGCACTTCTCCAGGAGCCACGTCTGATCGGGACAAAGGTCCGACACTTTCTCAAAGTTCATCACTGACCGGACTGACTTCCGTGATTCTGTGGCATGAACACAAATCTGATCACATATCCCATAGTTACAAGTCAATTGCTACAGAAATGTCAAGACATGTTCTAATTAGTGCTTAAATGAAATTAATGAGATATTCAGAATTTTCACCTTGAGCAAACCCTAAAGACAACTTCTAGGGAAACAAAGCTGGTATATACTAATAATAGTGCTCTCTCTGTTGAAAGACTTGTGCTATTGACATGGTAAAAAGGCTATTAAGAAAGCAGGAATACCTTTCAACAGCTTGTATAGTGATAGTGAGGGGGATAAACTACTTACTTTTTCTTTTTTTAAATAAATTACACTTAAATGATCAAATAATCTTAAACAAGAAGCAAAAATGTTACCATCATTTTGGGGGGAAAATGTTATCTGTGCACTAAAACAGCACTAAATAGTTAAATAATTTAATTCCAACTGTTGTCAAATAAAGGTACCCAGCATTCACAAGTCTGAAATGTACATGGATGGATAATTCATGGTATATTATTGATTAGTCTGTATTCTAACAGTGTAGGGAGATAAGTTTTTCTAAATATTGGCACAAAATGTGGGTAGTTATCCGTAGAACAACTGTTTTAAAGTGGACTGACTTGACTATTTGAGTTTACTGTGCTTCGACAGTATTTCAGTCGTTTTAGGTGGGAATGTTCAATGTTAATTCTGCCGGAGGTAATATTATAATGCTGATAGCAGGAGGGAATTGAGAGACCACTGTTTTCATTTTCAAATACATGTACATAGAATTTAATGTCATAGAGATAAACTGGTGTCATTAATGATGGTAAAGCAAATAAGTGTGCACTGACTAGTGATGAACTGATTATCACTCAATCACAACTATCATTTACTCAAGATTTATTAGTGATGATCATTTTCCTATAGTGAGATTTAGGGGCATCATGCTGGTACTTATCAGCTTATTGTTTAAGAATAAATTATTGCCATATTTTGTTCAAACCATTTCATAATTAAAACCCATGCTGAAGTTGTTACAAGATCAAATACCACATTAGACGGTGCTTAATCTTGAATCTAAACTGTCTGACACTTTAGTTCTATTTTCACATTTTAAAATACAGGTTAGGTATTTTAGAGGTATTCTGGTGACATCTGAGAAAAAGTAAAGTAATGGAAATGGTTCAATGAATTTCTCATAGATAAAAAGAAAATAAAACTTGCTCAAGCTTCCTTGGGCTTCGAATTAATAAATTCCAGTTTCTAAAACCAGTTCCTATCATTAGCATTGACTTGGTTCTCTACAAATCATGATGTAACAGGCTGCAAACATAAAACAAAGCCTCAGGCACATGTCAGTTCCTATCCTGTATTATGGAAGGTATGATAAACCTGAATCCTCATTACCTGAGTGACAAATGACTGCCCGACAGTTTGTGGTGACTGCAGCCTTGGCTTGTAACGTGTTCAACCCTAGCATCATCCCTCTGTTTTTGGGTCAAGGTCACAATGGAAAGAGGCAAGCTGCTTTGTACTGATCTGTATACAAGTACGAGTAAATTTAACTGATCCTGGTGGAGGAGTGGTTAGAGAGTCTGCCATGTAACAGAAAGGTTGTGGGTTTGGTCCTCCGCAGCAACATACCAAATTCATTTAGGATGGTATTGGTATACCTCCATAGTTCCAGGGCTGATTTATCAACGACTGGACATGGTATGTAACTTGTCTATGGCAGCACTGTCATAAGTAGACAAAAAGAAAGTTCTTTTGAACACGTGTCACCTGATGTGGGACGGACAGACAGACGATGGAAAAGTGATTCCTATTTGTCACCTCTGCTTACAGCAGGTGATACAAAAAGTCCCTAAAAGACTGAACATACTGTTGGTGGAAGGTAAAACACAAATTGGTAAATACAGTATTCATGAACAAACCTACATAAGAAGCCAGCTTTCAGGTTACCAAAGTAGAAATTTATTTTTTAATATATTTGTACTTTTATCAAGCAGCTACTTGTGTAAACTAGATGTGGGTGTTCCTCGGAACACTTGTGTCGCCTGCATTTAAGCATGTTTGATGAAAGAATTGACTAGAAAATCGATCTTTTGACAAATTATTGATAAAGCATAATCTATTTTGTGAGGTACAAAATAACACCAAATCACACACACACACACACACACACACACATATATATATATATATATATATATTTTATTTTTTTTTTGGGGGGGGGGGGGGGGGGAATAAAATATTAAAACAGTGCAATATGTAATAATTTTCCCGAGCACTTTCGACTATACAGTCTTCATCAGAGGAGTGTCAGAATGACTATGAATTCAAAACATTAACTGTAAGAAAAATTATGACGTCATTAAGCACTTATGACGTTAATTATATATATGTTGCAAGTTTGTAGTCATCATTATCATTATTGAGTTATCATTCTTGTGTACTGCACTCAGACCAATGAGATCTATGAAGTTTCATGTCAACACCTCAAATACGTTTCGAGTTATGCCCCAGACAAAAATAAAATCTCAGAATCAACAAAGGGTAATAACTCAGAAAATACGAAAGTCAGAGTTATCATTCTTGTGCACTGCACTCCACCTCAATGTGATCTATCCATGTTTTAAGTTTCAAGGTGATACCTCAAATACTTTTCGAGTTATGCTCCGGACAAGAAAGTGTGACGACGCCGACGACGACGACGCCGACGACGACGACGACGGACAAAGTGATCCCTATGTGTCTGCCATGCTATGCAGGCGACACAATAAGCCACATTCTCCAATTTCCTGAATTGGCCTCTTGAGGAAGGTTTGTCTGTTGTACTTGAAGGAGAAAACATAGACTTATTTCTATTACAAAAATATTACGTTCCCTCTAAACAATTTCAAGGTTGGACCAGTACTTTGCACTCATGGCTTGAACTCACAACCTTCATATCCATTGTTAATGTACAACTTCACGAAGGCATTAACAAAAATTTTTCTTAGAAGATGATGAATACCCCCAGATACCGCTTTGTAACAGTTACTGTTACCATGTCAGACAGTCTTGGGAAATATAACAAAGGGCCATAACTCATACCAAATCAAGTGAATCATAATATGCCAACAATATGCACAACCAGGCTTGGTTCTTCATCAGTCTTGTAAAGTTTCATCTAAATCTGACCAAAGGTAGCCGAGAAATAGGGTGGACAAATCTCATCTACAGACGGATGGACCAACCAAAAAATTGGACTCCAATATATCCCCCATATACTTGGTATCTGGTGGTCTCATAATTCCATGAAATAGAGCTATGGTAAAGGCTATTTTTATCTAGATATGTATCTGAAAACTTTGTTTCTAAAGGATACAGATTAGCGACATCAGATGGTCCTCGTAACTCAATGGCCTGAAACAGAAATGCAAAACTTTTTAGGTGATCTTAAAAAAACATCAAACTGATGAAAATCAAAAATAGACAAAAACTTTAACATAGATCGTTATGTCATCATTTCTATGTCATTTGTCTGTCTATCACACTTTGTCAAACTGTTTCCATCATGCTTCTTTCAACAAGTGACATGTATTCCAAGGAACACTTCTTTTTCTTAATACTATGTTATTATCTTCTTCTACTTGAGTTGATACACTGAAATATCTCCAGGTTTTCTCTTGATGTTTTCAAATGGGAGTCAAATAACCCCTTAATATATAAAGAGATGAAATTTTAAATATTTGGGGTCCTTTGGACAATTTCATGGTCATTATAGACAATTTTAAGTTTCATAAAAAATCCTGACTGTTTCCTTATTGGGTTAATTGTCCCACCAACAGTATTTCTGTCATTTGGAGACTAAGTCTACTTGAGACAGATATAGTGCTGCCACACTGCAGTAGACATGTGGCATGATACCACACCCAGTCACGTTATCCTGACATCGGGCCAACCAATCCAGAAACTACCCTTCTATGATGAGCACCAAGCAAGGGAGCTATACCAGTACCACTTTTTATGGTATGTCTTAGCCGGGATCGGACCCATGACTTCCCAATTCCTGGGCAGATACCCTAACCACTCCTCCACTGGGACCAGTAGGGAAAGGGAAAATCCTGTGTCTGAATTCTTTCGTTGTTTTGTTGGGACATACCGTATCACAGCCACTGCTTAGTATTACACTCTGAAAAAGAAAAATGAATACCGGTGAAACTGCTGAAGTGTAAAATAGTGACAAACAATGCAGAAGAGGAAAGAAACATGGGGTATTTTTTTTGTGTTAGCTTAAAAGAATGTTTTCAATATCATCTGGATATTTTTCATAACGGTATCAAAATACAAGAAATTGCTTTAAAAAAAGGTGTGCCCCTTAAAAAGCTGGGACTGGTCACATGTGGCTAACAACAAAGTCAGAAAGTAAAATCTTGAATCTAACACAATCTATAAAATATGCAATATAAACGTAGAAAGAAGCAGTGTGTATTGTTTTATGTCAATTGACGTCCCATAACTCCTAAGTAAATGCATGATAAAACAAGTACAAATGTAAATGGTGCTGCACGCAACACTTGAGTCCCCTACTGCTGAGGTGCATAATTTTTCTGTTACCCTAGCACCCAGGATTTTGGTTCGAGAAAAAAAAGTGACATGCAGAATCTCCATACTGCCATCTATTCATATACAGTACAACGCTGCTATATCGCGGACTGCTGTTTTGCATTGACCAATATATCGCGGATGATCTATGGACCCCAAAAATATATTGCATCATTTGCATAGGCTTACCGCTAAACTAATCTATCTCCTTCTATATCTATATGTATTTAAAAGAGTTTTGCGGTCAGTATTTAAGATGCTAGTGCACTGACACGCGGAAGTGATAACAATTAAACACCCCAGGTGGTAAGCTATTGTGTTTGGGGGCAGTTGATGATTACGCAATCGAGTGTTAATGATTGGTAACAATGCAGGTTTGTCGGTATAATTATCCAACCACAGTAATCAGCATTTAATTGGTATGGACATTCAATACCAAGCAGATACTCGATAAAATACACAAACATTGTCTAAAATCCACTGCATAAACCTTAATAATGGTATTTTTGTTTATTATGCTAGCGTGCATAATTTACCATGGATTAAAAAGTCCCCGAAAATAGCCAATTTTTTTCACCGGCAGTAAACAATAAATGATAATTAGATCAGCGTAACTTGGTAATTTGTTTCATTTAAACATTAACAAGGCTCCTCATATCATTACCTCATAATAAGTACAACTCAGCTTAATTTCAAATAGCGATAAATTGTAGTGAAATGGCAATTTTCACACCGACATTGAATCTGAATCTGAATTATCGGAAATTACAGTACAAAAAAAACAGAATCAATGATTATGAAATTATTTAAAATAACTAAATAACTCTATAAATAAAATAATGTTTATTACTTTATAATAGGGTTTTTCAGGAATTTACGACTATCACAAAGACACGTATAGTATTTCTCAAACCTACTACGCAGTCCAATATAATGCGGTATTTTGGCTTGGACCCCAAGAACCGCGATATAGCGGCGTTGTACTGTACCAGTTTTCAAAATATTATCTTAAACAGTTTTTAAGTTATCGCGGGATCCAGATTTCCGGACAGACAGACAGACAGAGGGCAAACCTATAATCCTCTCCGCTGTAAACACCGGTAGGTGACTCATAAACTGACACACACATTTGCATTCTTTTGTTTGAATGGAAAAACTTTCGTTTTATATGATATATCACAGAATAATGCATAGTGTTGCATTCAACCTTCAGCCTTCATGATCAGATTATTGTGCACCAAAACACCATGCATTATTCTGCAATATATCACTCTAAACGAAACTGTTTTCTAAATCCAGCTATTGAGGTTCAGTAGTAACAGAATACACAAGCAGCACCCAGCTAGAACTACCAACCTACCACAAACCAGCTGATAGTGTTCCACACTTGAAAAATGAAGAGTGACCAAACCAGACCCCTTGATCATGAATATACAGTGGAGATGGGATACTACTGATGTCAGCATGAGAAACCACTTTGCCAGAGATGCCTCAAACTCAGATTTTGCATAAATATTTAGATTTTTCAAGAAAATAAGTCATAAACAATTAAAGACATCCTTTATCCATATTTGAGCAAAACTCACCTTTGCCAAGGAAAAAATACAAATTTTAAAGCCACTACATTGTAAACGTTTGTTGCTGTTATATTTTTTATTTTTCATCTGTACCTTTACAATGAATAGATAACTTAAGATATTTTAAGTTAATTATTCTAACAGCAGATAAAAACATATTTTAATATTATAAATATATATCCTTAAATAGCAGATAGCAATTTTAAATAACCAATATGTAAAAATTGTTATTGAATATTGATGAGTAAAGATTAAAATATCACTGTCAAATTGATTACTATTCTTTGGTTGATCGGTTTAATGTCCAATAATCAATAGTAAACTTTCTGTCCAATTCCCAACACAAGACATGACTTTTCTAGGGTCTAACAGTGTCTTACTGACAGAGCAAGGCAAAAAGCTAACATCCATGTGACCATCTTACCTTCCCTTTCCCCCAGAATAATAAATCTTGAGCATTTGCAATAAGGTATTTTCGCATCGTCTCATCTCGGATAGCATGGCTATACTGCAGTTCAAAGTGGACGCCCCGTTCAACAGCCTTTAACACAACACAAGTTACTATGGGGTCATAACATTTGCTATAATCAACTTATAACATTAATGGCTGCCCTTGATTACTGATTATACTTTGTATCATGTAATACAGTCAGACACCAGGTCATGCAAAGACATCATTTTAATGTGCTATCATGTATTCCATTTTCACAATATAATTCAACAGTTTTGAGAAATGCATTTTTTTTTTATTAATTAAAATCAAATGTAATCCAAAGCAGTACAATTGAACATTATGAGCTACAGCAGTACAAATAAACATTCTTATTTAAAGCAGTACATTTGTTGACAAGAGCGCTGTCACAAAATACACCCTGGCATATAGAAATGAAGGTGACTGTACAAAACATACTGACTTACAGGCTGACCTAACCCCATGTTCTTGAACAAACAAACAAGAAACAATATTACCATTTTTATACTTAAACTCAAAATAATAACGGTACATCTAAATTCTATTCAGATTTGATATGATATCTGATTTTCAGCATGAAAATGTACAAGTATTTTCAACATTACTTGGTCCTGATTTAAGATAATAATTATAACAGGCCCCAGGTTCAAAGATATTGAAAATCGTACTTGAAGTATTATAATCATGCTCAACTTAGTTTGATCAATGAGCCATATTCACAACATCTTTTAAGCACATTCTTAGCTAAGTCAAATTTTCATACTCAATTATGCTTTGGACAGTGTTTGAGGAAACTCAGTAAAACTTAAACTTTTGTGTGATTATTTTGTGAAGATATTTGAGTATACGCCTGAGATCACACTTTAATAAGTATTTTTCAAGAACACAAGGACAGTTACCGAGAATATTTTCATGATAGTTTACATGTGGTTAAGGGTGGAGTAAACTCTGGAACTTACAGCATTCACAGTAGGTCTCTTTATCCTAAAGCTCAGAAACTCTGATACGTCAATAGTGATAATGTCTATGTTAAGGTCCACACAGGCTTGCTGGAAAATACAAAGATTAAAAATCATAAGAAACTGAAAGGAAAAACTAAAATCATAAGAAACTGAAATGAAAAAAGAAACAGCCATAGAGGCCCTGAATCACACAAGTGTATAGGGTTACCCAAGGAACATCTGTACTAAAACATTTTGAAATCTGGCCAGTAGTTTTGAAGGAGATGATCTTTAAAGTTTTCATAATTCATTTCTTTTCATTGCCATGGCAACCAGAATTCTACATGGATCAAGTTTATTTTAGCAACTTTGTGAAGGTTCACCTAAGGATCATCCCTGCCAAGTTTAATCAAATTCTGTCCAGCAGTTTCGGAGAAGTCGTTTAAAGTTTTCACTATATATATACATGTATAAGGCAAATTAGCCCCGTCCCTGGCAGCCATGTTTTTTTTACTGATCGGAATAATTTTAGCAATCTTTGTAGAGAGTTACCCAAGGAACATCTGTACTAAAACATTTTGGCCAGTTGTTTTGAAGGAGATGATTTCTAAAATTTTCATTTATTTTTTCTTTCTGTTGCCATGGCAAACAGAGTTCTACATGAATCAAGTTTCTCTAATAATCCCTTTCATAAATGAAATGCAGGAATCAACAAGAGTTATCTTAAGGACACAAAATTGTATAAAAGCAGAAAAACTCCAAGAAGCATTGGAAATAGATTATTCTCTAGTGTACTGCAATTCTTGTCCATAACGTCTATCATCTATGAAGTTTCAAGGTTATATGTCTCATAGTGCATGAGTAATGCTTTTAACAATAACTCCAAAAATATGTGCAGAGTTACATTTCTTGTGCACTGCACTTCTCCTCAATGAGATCTATCCACCTGTGAAGTTTCAAATTAATAGCTTTGATACTTTCTGAGTTATGCTCCTGACAAAAATTAAGTATGAAATTTAACAAAGGGGAAATTTCATATTAATAGCTTTGATACTATCTGAGTTATGCTCCGGACAAAAAGTGTGACAGACAGACAGACAACTCCGACAACAACATGTCTCGGACTCTCCCCCATATAAATTTGGGGGGAGACATAATGATAGAAAATCATTCAGTAGACAAATATCTGCAACTATATAAGAGAACACAATATTATTTTGAAATAGCAATAAATTACTAAGCTTATCCTTGTAAAAGTAAATTTGAAGGGCTGTAACTCTGATGTGTCTGAGACATTCTGGCTACAATCGAACCTGGTTGAAATACTGTGCTCATACACATTGCGACAAGTTTGGTAAAGATTGGTTAACATTTGTTGAAGTAAGAGAGCAGACAACCTGAGTGGATGTCACCAATCCCCTGTAGGTAAATCCATATGCCCCGTCATTCGACAGGCATATAATAAAAATTTAATAGTTGGAAAGTATGCCATTCCAAATGTGTGACAGAGCTCCAGAACAAGGAAATGCTCTGAAAGTAGTAAAATTTGTAAACATGTATCATTTCACTTTCCATATTTATTATATTACTAGTACATAAATATAAATCATGATTCATGCTTAATGTTAAGTTTCACCACAAGAAATGCATTCAAAGGAAACAGATGTCCCCATTTTAAGCATTTGTAACAAAAGCAAGGGCCATATTACTCATAAAGGTTTGGAGATGTTTGTATCATAGCCACTTTTAACTTAAGTAATTCAATACTTAATGTAAAGTACTTAATTACCAAGTAATTCAATACTCTGCAGTATTGGAGTTAAACAACAAACCAATACCAGTATCTAAGGTTCACATTTACCAACAAACGATCAATCTTGTGACTTTTCTGGAAATATTAATGCTGCACACTATATTTTTACACAGTGTTTCAATGTACAACTTTCTGTCAAGACTGGTAGAGATAAATGTTGGACCTGAAACATGTTTAAAAATACAGATAGCAGACTAGCTATACTCACATGAAATGTTTTTTCTGATGTCGGTTGAACAGCTATGATATCATAACTCTGCACTGATGGTGTATTCTGCAAGAAACACGAACATAAAAGGTATGTCAGCTGTTAAGGTAATCCAACCATCATTAAATTGTGATCATGGTCCATCAAGAGACTGTAGGAATTTTAAAGTAACTGAAGCCTTTATATACCTAGAGCAAAAGGGCCTATAAATCCAAGTCAATGGATGTTTGCATCTGCACTGAAGTCTTTTTAAGCATTTGAAGGACCATGATTATAATTTAATGATGGATAGATAACCTTTTGTATAGCAATAAAATGCATACCATATACTTACTGTAATATAAAGCTTGGGCATATTTTCTTCTTCTATTTTGAATACCAAACTAACTAGGCCCCATGCTCTCAAAAATCAGAAAATGGTACTCAAGTATGATTCTTTGAACTCCTACTCAAACCTTACCCAATAGATTCAATAAGAGTTCGAGTATGATACTCTTTGAGTCTGTGATTGCATTTGGAAGAGCATGAGGCCAGAGATGTCATTATTTGGAGTATTTGGGGTGAAACACCAAAAGTAGAAAGGGTCTGATACATTTATATTCATTCATTCGAGAAAAGTGTTGGGGTGGGGATGTTCAAGTTACCAGGTGATTTTACCTACTTTTATTGACACCCCTGACTCTAACAATGGAAATATATACAGTGGAGTTCCTTTACAGTCTGCTTCATTATATTTTTCTGCCTATTTTGGGAAAGGGGTCCAAGCCCCCAATTGGGAAAAGTTTAGATATATTTCACCTGATTGGGAAATGTTTAAGACACAGAAAAGCAACTGTAACATTGTTTAAAAAGCTTTTTAAAAAATGCCATTTTCTTTCATAACACAATAGACAACAAACTAAATAAACTTGGAAAAATACATGTATTAAAAACACATATTTTCAGTTAGAATGGGCAAACATTCGGACCCTACAAGTAGGCAGAAAAAAACAACAACTGTACTGTGAATACCTAAATAACATAGTTCAAGCCATGCATCAAAAACCTGCTATTTCTTAATTATCATTAAGCAAGTTGTTCATTGAAAAATATCAGAAAACCTTCAAAATTTTGGAGTAAACTAATCATAACTTGCAAGTTAAATAAATCACAGTAACTGCTTAGATGTGGTAATCCTTATTCCTTAACATTAACATAGAACTGAGAACAATGACACGTTTTAACAACAAATACTGAGTGACACAAATAAGAATTTGAATGAACGCCATGGCCTTAGAATTTTGGATCAAAATCACCTAGTGGGTAGAGCTCATCAAGGTGCATGCACCTGTGAAAATTGGAGGCTCTAGTTTAAGAACTTTTGTGTTATGGTCAAAGTTAAATGTTTGTGACATACAGACAGACCAAAAACAATATGCCCCTGATCTATGGATGTGGGGGCATAAAAATAAACATACCAAAACATGTGACTGTGTTGTGTCTGTTAGGACAGTTGACAACCTTGTTAACTGTCGGAATGGCTTTCTGCTTGGCTGAAAAGAAAGAATGGGAAACTGAAGCTATTTATAACTGATTACTACCCACACAACTCCATTTTGTTCTACTTCCCACTACAAACTTCAGTATGTCTATCAATTTGGGTTTTCTATTTTTAGTAACAGTTACCTCAATTTTGACCCCATATGTCTGAAGTACAATCTAAACCTACCTTTTTGAAAAACTCTTCAAATTTACAATGGAATTTTTTCTAAAATATATCAATGAATGACAAAGGAAGCTTGCACCCACTGCCAATAAATCCGCCAGGTTATTACATTGGAAAACTGTGCTAAAAAATAAATCCAGTTTTTCTAACTCAAATTATCACAAAATAATGAAAAGTACAGTAATACTCACTCCAATTCTTTTTTTAAAATGTCTTCATTAATTTTGACCTCTTCTGGAGATGTGATAGCCACCTGAAATTTCAGTGTTGTAATTAAAATGGGTGAAGGTAAACCATCCAACATTAAATTATAATTATGGTCTGTCAAATACTTAAAATGACCTCAGTGCAGTGCAGATGCAAGCATCCATTTACTTAGTTATAGGCTCTTTTGCTCAAAGTTTATAAAGGTTTTCATTTACTTAAAATTCCCATTATCACTTGACAAACTTTGCTCACGATTTAATAATGGATTGATTACCTTAAAACCAAATAATAGTTTGTACATGTACATTAAATTTTTCAATTGAAACATATTTTAGCTTAGTATTATAGCATATTTTAGCAATGCATTAGTCTTTATATCACTGAGTATATTATCATTAAAGGGTACCTTCTGATTTTTCTTCTTTTTTTGCTGCTGAGACAGAAGATCTGGCATAACATTATTTATTGCTATGTAGTCATAACCAACTGAAATAAAAAAAAAACACAAATAAATCACCTAAAATAACTTAACATCATGACAGAGTTGTAACAAGTCTGGCAGCCATCCATCAAAGTAGTGACCCTACCCAACCCTGCAAGGGGAATAAAAAGCAATTGCATGTGATGAACTTGCATCACCTACATCACTATATATTTCTTTCCCTTTTTTCCCTTTTGGTAGATACATCTCAAACCTGACTATATCTGCTCTGTCACGTTCCAAGAGACCTTAACCCTTTCCCTCATATAGACTCATCTGCCTGATCTGCAGAAAACCACAGTTAAACCTTACAAAATTTAATTACAAAATCCTCATTTCCAGACCACTGAGGAGCAGCGAACAGCATAAAACCTGATCAGCCTGCGAGTTACTCGCAGGCTGATCTGGTTTTATGCTGTTCGCATAGGTCTTTTCATGGTTTCCTCTATGAGGGAAAGGGTTAAGAAGCAAGCCTACCATGTAATGCAGGTATAGAATGTCCTGTTGCAATTCATCCAAGGACTGACCCTATTGAACATTGCTTAATTTAGAATTACCACATAGAACTAAGCTAATTCAAATATAACCCTTTACGATAAGTTTAGTAAATTAATACTCA